>PVKE010001302.1:0-103903 GCA_004027555.1 Craseonycteris thonglongyai
TGTTTTTTTTAAAGATTTATTTTTATTGTTTTTCACAGAGAGACAGAGAGAGACAGAGAGAAGAGGGAGGGCCCAGAGCAGTCTCCATAGTTGACAGCATTAGTTTTCCATATAGTTTCACTCCACAGGTGGGCGCAGGGCTGCATAGGGCAGGAACTAGGCCGGGAGCCTCTGCATAGGCCCCGGCAAGAACTGAACTGGGGGCACACCCCAGCTAAGCATGTGGGTCCGCATGGCTGGGGCCGGGATTCGATTCTTGGGCCCCGGGGCTGTAAAGCAAGTGCTTAACCCACTGAACCGGCCCAGCTTCCCCTAAAATGGTTTTTTTGTTGTTGTTTGTTTGTTTTTAAGTGGGGAAACCTGTCCCCTGGAGAAGGAGCACTTCCTACTTTTGGGCTGAAGAGGTGCATCCAAGGTCCTCGCGTGTGCGGGAAGGTCCAAGGCTGGAGGGCAGGGTGCATTTTGCTTGTGGGCACTTACCTCCAGGGAGCCCATTTGTCCAGGATGCTGTGGGTAACAAGCTATGCAAACTCTCTGGGGAGCCAGATGGTGGTTTACATGACGCTACCTGTGTCCTGGGCGAGTTGTCATCTGTTCTCCCAGCTCCGGGGCCTCTCTTTGCTGTTTGGGACGCGGAGCTTCGCTGAGCCCCCGTGCAGCTGGAGCTGAGCAGATGGGGGTTTCAGGAGGTAGAGGTTTTATTTTTAGCCCACAGCTTCTGTGATTCTGTCACTATGGAGATACCGAGCGGGGTATCCATGGGCCAGGCTCCCTGTTCTTCCAGGGGTTCTCCAGGCAGCCTGGGCTGCTCTGTGGAGACTTCAGTTTGGGGGGTAGGGGGGTGCAGGTGTGTGTGTGTGTGTGTGAGAGACAGGGATGTGCCGTGCAACCTTGGGCAGGGTTTCTTCACCTCCCTGGGCCTGCCTGCCTTCATTTCTTCACCTGACAAGTTGGGATGACAGTTCCTGCCCTACCTGCTTCTCTTGAGCTTGTCTCAGTTGGTTTGGGCCGTCTCAGGCTACAGTGAGACGCGAAGGCTGTGTGTGTGCCTGTGCACGGGCATGTGTGTGTCCAGGAGTTACCCCAGTGCGAAGGTCAGAAAGGTTTCCACTCCTCCTTCACTCCACTTCTTGCCAGGTTGTCCTGTATTTGGGCTTCTCCGTTTGAAGGCGGAGAAAGGGGAGGTTGGAGGGAAAGTACTCAAGTCTCTTCCAGACATTATAAAAGATATGTCAAGGGAGGTTGAAGCCATCCCCACTTCCCACCACCTGTGTGTCTCCCCGTGGAGTTTATGAAAATACCCTCGGTCCCGTCCCTGTCACAGATCCCCCTGCCCGCCTCCAGCAGGAAGTGACACTGGGCCCATTAGCTCGGTTCCTACGGTGGACATAACCGAGTCTCAGGGGGCTTCAAATGTTTGTCCAGAGGGGCACAGCCATTCAGCACCTGAGCTGGGATGAGAGCTGAATTCTCAGGATTCTACAACCAGCATTCCTTCCGCAGCTGTGCAGAACACAGGCACAAGGGGACAGACGCTAGGGATCGGCCGTCTCCCATGAAACCTGCCTCTTTCCTCCCTTTAAAATTGCAGGCTTGGCGGTCATCCCCCAAAATGGAAAAATAACAAGTGTTGGTGAGGATGTGGAGAGACGGGATCCTTGTGCATCGGTGGTGGGAAAGCAAAACGGGGCAGCCGCTGTGGGAAAGCATCTCCCGGTTCCTCAGACAGCGAAACACAGTTACCAACTGATGACGGATCAGCAGAACGTGGTCCATCCGTATGACAGAACGCCCCTCGGCCACAAAAGGGAAGGAGATTCTGAAATGCACTCCAGTGCGGGTGGACCTCGAAGACGTTCTGCTGAGTGAACGAAGCCAGATGTGAAAAGAACAGCGTTGTGGGATCCACCCATGTGAGGGGCCAACACGGAATTCCACAGAGACAGGAACAGAATGGTGGTTACCCGGAGCTGGGGGGCAGGGGAATGGGGCACAGAGCTTCTGTTTGGGGTGATGAGAATGTCCTGGAAATAGTAGTGGCAGTTGTATAACGTTGTGACTATCCTTAATGCCACTGGATTGTACACTTAATGATGATTTAATGGTAAAAGATGATGGAAGTGATAAAAAAGAAAAATCTGGGACTTGAATTGGAACATCAGGTGGGTCTTCGGGTGGTCACATGTCACCTCTGCATTTGTGGGGCACCTCGTGTCCCCGAGCTTTGGGAGGAGCACCCTCACCTGCGGCCGGGCCAAGGCCACCAGCTCAGCCACCGACTCAGCCCCCACTGGTCCGCACCTGTTCCCTGGGGAGGGCAGTGCCTGGTGGCCGTGTGTGAACGACATCTGTCTCTGTGGAGCCGCGTGCAGCTGACGTTGGGCATGTCCTTTTAGGGCGCTTGCCTGCTCTCAGTGAGTGGAAAGACAAATACCTTTCAAAGAGCAAATGCCAGCTGCCCGGGGTCTCCGGTGTCCACAGCTGCGAGGCGAGTGGGAGATGGCTCTGCACAGTCCTGGGGTGCAGGTGCTGCACCCTGATATGCGAGAAGATGGAGCACGCGGTGTGGCCGAGGCCCACACAGACAGCTCGGGCTAGGAGCATGGACGTGGGAACGAGTCGGTCATTTGCTCTCCTGGATCTCCTCCTGTTGGCTCACCTGCCTTCGGGTTGGTCCTGAGGTTTAAAGGTGACCTTGTGTGACGGTGCCCAGCACGGCGCCTGGTGCCTCACGGGGCTCAGGAAGCGCTTGGACTCCTCCTGTGGCTGCGATCCTTGGTCCCTTTCAGCGAGAGGTCCCAGGGCTCCGAAATGTCCCGGAATCCGTGGAAGCCCTGTGATTGGGCCTGGGGGAGGGGTGGGGGAGGGATTCCAGACCCAACCCAACGCCCTCTGCCTCACAGAGCTTCCTGCCCTTGGATTGGTTTCCAGGGGCTGCACACTATTCTCTCACAGTTCAGGGACCACACATTTAGGGTGCGGGCAGGGTTGGCCCCTCCTGGAGCCTCTGAGGGAGAATTTGCTCCCTCCCAGCTCCTGGTACCTTGATGTTCATAGACTGGTAGATATGAACATCACCCATCTCCGGCCACGTCTTCACTTGGTGGTCTTCCCTGTGTGTGTGTATTAGAATTGTTTGGACCACCTACTATTTCTATTTTCCTTGCATTCTTCTATTTCAAAAGAAACATTAAATGTTGGCTTTTTAAAAACATCAAATACTTATTAAAATTAAAATTTTATTTTTAAAGATTTATTTTAGTGGTTTTGACAGAGAGAGAGAGACAGACAGAGAAAAGGAGGAAGGCCCAGAGCAGTCTCCATAGTTGTATGTCATCAGTTTTCGACATGGTTTCATTCCACACAGGTGGGCGGGGTCTGCGCAGGGTGGGAACTGGGCTGGGGGCCTCCTGCATGGGAGTCACACCCCCTCGAGCCAGGAGCTGAACCCGGTGTGGGGGGGCAAGAACCAAACTGGGGGCCTCCCACATGGGAAGCACACCCCAGTTCAGCATATGGGTCTTTACGGGCCAGAGCTGGGATTTGATCCTTGGTCCCCTGGGCTGCAAAGTGAGCACTCAATTCGCTGAGCCATCCAACTTCCTTCATTCTTTCATGTAAAAAAAAAATTACAAAACACCCAAAAAGTTGTATGTGATATTACACCAGACAATGGCAAGGTTTTCAAGATAAATTAGATACATTCCTTGATTTATGGAACTTAACGGGCTCATAGATTACTGTAAAGGAAGAAAGTAATAAAAGAGATAATGAGGATCATATGTGATATGAATAACATTGTTTCAATAAGTAGCACTGTATATTCCTACCAGATTTCCCAGAGTTGACAGGTAAACAGATACTTCTTTGCACCCTTGTCTTCAGCCTCTTCCCTACAGACAACAAGTACGGTTGTTAGTTTTTGTGTATGCGTACTCTTTCAGAGGATTCTCTGCATACATGAATATGTATTACTTAAAAAAAAAAAAGAAAGTAAATGGCTGCCAACCATTGTGCACCTGCTTATTTGTCTTAAAAACTCATAAATCATGTGCCTCCATTGGTTCATTTAGATTGCCCAGTCTCTATTGATAGGCTTAGCATTTGCTGGATACACCTTTGTACGTTAAACCAGTTCCCTTCCCATGCAGGCCTGAATTTTAATGGCAGAAAATTGGAAGCAAACAGTGCTGCAGTGAGCCTCCTAGTCCGTAGGTTTTCTTGCAAATACGTGCTCATATCCATGGGGTAATTTCCAGAAGTAGAATGCCTGGGTCAAGGGGTGTTTGCCTTTTATTTTCGATAGCGGTTGCTAAATTGCTCTCCATACAGGCAGCGCCGGTTTACACTCCCACTTACAACATGAGTGCGAGGCAGTGGTTTTTAACCTCAAAACCCCAGGCAAGGAAGAGCTTTTAAGTAAAATGAAAATCCGGAGAGAGCCATGTGAGAGCCTTTTCTACCGCAGTGGTTCCTGGCACAGCCGGGCAAGAATGCGAGAGCAGGGCCCTTGATTCCTGGAGGCAGGTGGTGGCCTGGAAGCTTTCTCCCGGGCGGGTGGGGGGCTCCTCTGTCAGCTCGCGCTTCACCAAGTATCTGCGACGCACCAGGGGCTTGAAGCTTACATTAGGACTTGTGAAGGGACAAGATAACCCAAGTCCTGAGCTGCCGGGCCCACCTGGGCTGTCTCCTGTCTCCGCGTTGGAACGAGAAGCCTGCTCCTGGCCCGCAGCTGGATGTTTTCTGAGTCTGCAGCCACTGAAATGAGCAGTGATCTGGGTGTCGTCTTTGTCCCCGGATTCCCGTGTCCCCAACGGCTCAGATAGCTTTCATGAAGAGAGCATCAGCCCAGCCCTGTGCGGGAGGAGCAGGCGAGGGGAGCAGATGTCTGTTTGAAATGACTGGGCAGCTCAGAGAGAACAGTGCTGTTGAGACTGCATCTGACCTGCAAGGGAGAGCTTCCCGGAGATGTCACCTGGGCCTCTGCGTGGCTGCCGTCCTCCCCAAGGTGCCGGATGGGTGGCTGGGGACAGTCGTCCCAAACTGTGGTCATTGTCCGGACACCCACCGCCTCCGTGGTTTGGGGGTGTGTGGATGTGCCCGCTCTCATGCACACAGGGTGGCTTCCGACTTTCTTCACGGCCCACCCTCCATGTGTTGCGTTTGTGGACCTCCCCCTCCTTGCAGAGAGAGAAGCGCTGGTCCTGGGAAAGACCCTGTTCCAAGGCCGCGGAGAGACCCCTTGACCTGGACCCGCAGGTCCTAGGAGCTCATGGCTATTAGGAAGGAAGCTGCTGTGAGCCATATGGTCTCATCTCTCTCCTTTCATGGTCACAATGCAGATGCCAGAAGGGGAGGTGGCCAGCCAGCCCTCGAGCAGGGTTCGTGTGCTGCCCGAGCGTGGGATGCTGCGCCCGGGCGTGGGATGCTCCGCCCGGGCATTGTAAAGAGGCTGACCGGACGGCCTGAGTGAAACGGGCCAGGACCGTTGTTTCCTGTCCCATTTCACACGGGGTGTCTGGCCAGCCTACCGGTAATTTTAAGTCTTGGCTGGTGTCAGGTATCAAGACGCCTTAGAGCTGTGGTTCACCTTTGGTGGAAACACAGCTGGCTTCCCCTCCAGGTGCACCCCCCTGAAGGCCCTAGTCATGGCGCCAAGCTGAGCGCACACACCTGTGAAGAGTTTCCATATGAGTCACAGTTGTCAAGAAGGTGACGTGACTTCCCATGCTCACAGGGCGCTCTGATCCCGCCGCTGACTCGGCTCCTCACATGGGCGGCCCGAGTAGGCTTCCCATTAAGAAAACCGCTACTTGTGAACAGGCTCCGAATGGAACTTTTTTTTTGCCTTTACTAAAATTAAGAAAGTAATACTAACTTGTCCAATACCCCAAATTTGAGAAAGAAATAAAAAAGGAAAGGAAAAAAAAATTTAATGTCATCCCAGAAAAAAAAACAACAACTCTCTTATTCAGCCTGGCAGCAAAACTTGGTGGAGCCGTGCAGACCAAAGGAAGAAGAGATTGTCACTGAGACGAGGCTCCGTCCTTCAGATGCTGGGAGGCCTGGTCCTTGTCCCTCCTTGTCTCCTCCGAGCATGACAGAGCTGAGGCCGAGGTGGCTCAGACACCTGGGAGCTGTGCTGAATTTGCCCTGAGCATTCCCAGCGGTCCCGTGAGCTCACTGTACAAACGCGGCAGGTGGCTGCCGGATCGGTGGAGCTGTCTTGCTGAGTGAAGTGTTTGGAACAAATCCTGAAGAGGTTCTTGATGCAGGCTGGTTGGACTGCTCTTGTCACAGAGCAGAGCGAGGACTAGGAGAGCTCTGTTCCGGACCTGCAGGTGCCCGAGGCCGACACTTGGGCTGCAAGTGGCCTCTCGGGTCCCTGCATTCGAGAGTATGACGGGTGGGGCCAAGGGACGTGGCCTGAGTCCCCCCCAGCACGGCCTACATTAGTGCCGGGTAAGGTACCACGTTCGAGGATGGGCCGTGTATCCGGCAATCCTTGCCACATCTCGCAGCCAGATGGTCCAAACAACTCATCCGTGGTACGGTATGTAAATATTTTCTGTCACCATCCCGTGCTGCCGTGTTGACATTAATGGGGATGAAGAATGACTCCAAGGAGCATGCCATCGGGCCTTGGGCTGCGTGCGAGGGAGGGGACAGCTTTCTGGGCAAGCTTGGTCTCCTCTTGCTGCTTCCTGTTCCGACACTGACACCCTCACACAGCGACCCCGGGGAGCGTCCCCTGAGAGGTCTCCACAAGGACCAGATGTGCTCTCGTCACGAGCTGCGTGATGTTCTTCACTGTCATCGAGAGCTCTGTGGCCCAGCGTATTTCCCTCTTTGCTTTGCTGACCAGGAAGCACACCGCTGAGATTTTCTTTTTTCACTCATTTGCTTATAGAGTGTCCTCAGTTAGCAGTGCCGGTGTAGGTTTCTTTCTTTATACATCTAGTTTTGGTGGGGAGGTGATCCTATAGTGTACGGTTTTAGAAGGCAGGTCTTATGAATAACATGAAGAGGCTCCCATCGTGTGCTTAGTATGTGTTTGCAGGGCACAGAACTGGTCTACAGCCGGTCTCCCCGAATTATCAACTAGCCTGCTGGTGCCAAGAAGGCCATCATTAGGCCTAGGCCCAGTTCTCTATGTATCCTTCACACCTCGGACACATAGGAACAGTTTGGTAGTAACAGCATGTATTAGTTAGGGTAAGCAGTACTAGCTGCTATAACATACAATCCCCGAATCTCAGTGGCTTATCACAATATAGGCTTGTCCTTACTCTTGTCATGGTTGAATTGGATGCTCTGGGGGTAGTGGTTCAGGATCCTTTGCTGCTGTATCTGCCATCCCCTGGGGCTCCCATGGGAGGATCACGTGGGGCATTTTAGGAACCCGACCTGGAAGGGGCATATGTACATCTCTCGACTCAAAGAACTAGTTACATAGCTCTACCTTGAATCCTGGGGAGAAAATGTAATTTAGGAAGAGGAAATTGTACCAAGTCACACTGCCCCAGGGAAATGTGGAATAATGAACAAATTCACAGAGGACATGGAGACAGGAGTTGGACACCCCGGGGGAGAGAGGTGAGGATTCCAGTGTGTGTGTCTCCTTTGCAAGTCATTCGGATGTTGTCCTGTGTTTTGGATTCTGTTTCTGTGGCCCCTTCTACCAAAAGGGTAGGATTACAGATTGTTGGAGCTGAATGGGAGAGGCTTTTGTTTTGTTTTGTTTTGTTTTTGAGATCAACCTCCTCACTCTTGAGTTGGAGAAACAGCCCCACTTCACTGCACACAGGGAATCCCAGCGGTATCTGTCCGCAATGTACAAAACCCTGCTGTGGACAGGACCACAGAAAGTCGAGCGACTAAGTGACAGCTCAACTCCATCACTGATGGCCTCATTACTCCGCTGGATTCCTGGAGAAATCCCCCATCCTTCACAGCAGCTGTCTGAAACGCAGCCCAAGGCCTGATGTCAGCATTGATTTCACTAGGATCTGGGCAGTGGGAAAATTAGTCTCTTCCTCAGACTCCTCCAGACACTGACCTCTCTTAGTGACCCAGGCGAGTGTGTGAAAGATCCTCAGAAGTCTCACGTTAGGAATAGACATTCCCCCACACCCGTGAGAGTCTGACCACCACTGTGTCAGTTTTCTGTCATCGCAACAAAGTACTCCCAAACTCAGCAGCTTAAAACACCGACCATTTCATGTACTCGCTGACGACGTGGCAGTCTGGGCGGGGCTCGGTGGGGTCAGCCCCACGGGGGTCAGCTGGGCCAGCTTGACTGAGGGTGGAAGATGCATTTCTGAGGGGGCCCCTAGCCTGTGACTGGCACATTGGCATTTGGCTGGGGCATTGGGGGCCCCTCAATGTCACCTTACCCCACGGGCTTCTGGCAGCTCCGTGATCTCCAGGCACTTGGATTTCTTAGGCGGCAGCTGCTTCTCCAAGAGGGAAAACAGAAGCATCCAAGCCGCCTCCTCTGTTGTCATCTTCTGTCTTCTTATTTAATATTTTTATTGTAGTAAAACACACGTAACATACATTCACTGCTCCTGTAACCATTCTTAAGTGTACAGTTCAGGGGCATTAAATAACGTCCACATTGTCGTGGGATCATCACCACCATCCATCTCCAGAACTCTGTTTAAATAGTCTTGGAAAACTGAAACTTCATCTACCTTCCCTCAGCCCCTGTCGCCCACCGTGCTAGTTCCTATCCCCATGAACTGGACTCGTCTGAGCCTCTGGTGTAAATGGGGTCATGCAGGATCTGCCTTTCGGTGTCTGGCTCATTTCCCTTAGTCTCTTGCCCTCACGTGACAGAATTTTCTTCCTTTTTAGGGCTGTGTAATATTCCTTCGTGTAGCGAGTCCACATTCTGTTTGCCCGTGCCTCCGCCAATGGACCGTTGGGCTGCCTCTGGACCACTCAGCTCCCCACGGCCCAGGCCGCCAGAGGCCAGCTTCCGTGGGGGCCCTTGCAGTGGGACCCCTGCTGTCCCCTCCCTCGAGGAGGCTGCCCCGCTGGCTGGCTGTTCTGTGCCTCTCATTGCATAATCTGTTATTGTGTGCTGCCCAGGCCCTGCTTGCTTGTCAGAAGTTTCTAAGCGCCAGCTGTATCAGCTCCAGGCAACTGGGGTGCTGCCTCTCCCTCCTCTGATTAGTCACTCTGTACTTAGCTAAATTTAACTTTTTATCAGCCAAATGATATTTCTGTGGGCTGGGGATTTTACATAATGCTACCAACTGCCACAGGCTGAGTTTCTCCTTTCTGTTAGGTGCGTGTGCGCGCGCGCGCGCTTGTGTGTATGTGTGTGTGTGTGTTGGGTGTTTTCCCCCTGAGAACTTTTGCATGCTCAATGAGGCCTTGTGTTCCTCGCGCCCCCCCCTCCCCGCGGGCTTTCTTCTTCAGGGTCTTCTCTGCCATTTGCCAGCTGGGAGAAAAACTGCTGCTAACAGCTTTCTAATGGCCCTGCTAATGCTTCCTTCCTCACTTGAGGTCTCTCCACTTTGAAGGTCTCTGAGGGTTTCCCGCTGCCTCCAACAGGCTTCCCAGGGAGAAGCTGAGCTCCACAGTCCAGTGTCTGTTGAGAAGGATCCGGAAGTGGGGGTGGGGGAAGAGGGCCAAGCACTAAGAAACCCAGCTACCCAGGCCCAGGGGTGGGCCCTGGATGCTTGTGGGAGGTCAGGTGCGGGGAGGGCTCTGGGCGGCGGGAGGCTGAGCATGGAGACCTGGGGAGGGTCCTTGAGCCTTTCGTGGGGACTCAGCGCAGCCACTTCATCCATCTCTGAGCTTCTCAGAGATGGGGCTCGCTGGGCCTCATCCAGGGGTCCCCTGTTCTCCACCATAACTCTGCGTGGGAGATGCCTCCCTCCATTTTCCAGACAGGGAAACAGGATCAGGTCAGGGGGTGAGGCAGTGGTAGTCAGTACAGTAGAAGCAAACGTTGAGCACTTGCCGTGGGCTGGGCCTGGTGCCAAGCCCTTGCTCTCACGGGCTAGCAGGGTGAGTTCTGTGAAGTTCTGCGAAGCAGGCCCTGTAAGAGGAAACAGTCCCAGAGAGGTCAAGCATGCAGGTGAAGTGGCTCGAGGCCACAGGGCTGAGGGACGGCAGAGCGAGAGGTCACAACCTGTCCACCTCCAGACCCCTGCCTTCAAAGGGACGTCCAGGGCACAGACAGCAGCGGTGGGGCCCGGGCTGGGCCCTGTGTGCTTTCCACAGCAGCATAGGCCGACTGGTGGCCGAGCGTGCTCCCTGCGAGCTGCCTCAATAAAGCAGGGTGTACGTGTATGTGCAGGTGCCCCCGGGTACAGGGAACGTGGACGAGAGAGACTCACTCCCACCCTGCACGCTTCTGACCTTTTCAAAAGGACTGATGTATTCCTTGTTTTAAATTACTTTAGTGAAGAGATTAGGCAGCTCCTAGGTACATACCCCGAAGGATTGAAAGCAGGTGTCCCCACAAACACTGGTGCGTGAATGCTCATAGCAGCACGATTCAAAATAGCCAAAAGGTAGGAGCAGCCCACATCTCCCTCAGCGGGTGAAGAGCGGACGTGGTCCATCCGCACCGTGGAATGATCCTCAGCCATAAAAAGGTGTGACTTTCTAACCCAGGCTTTAGCATGGGCGCCCGGAAGACAGGGTGCTCAGTGAGAGAAGCCAGACACATGTGGCGTGATCCCATCGACACGAAAGGCCCAGAAGAGGTGAACCCGCAGAGACAGAAAGTGGGTGTTGTTTGCGGGGCCTTGGGGGTGGGGACAGGATCTCTTTGTGGGGGGATGGAAATGTTCCCACCTTAGGTGGTGGCAATGGTTGCACAACTTTGTGGATCAGCTAAGTGCCTCTGAACTGTATCCTTTAAAAGGGTGGATTTTATGGCATGGGAGTTACATCCCAACACAACAAAAAATCAGGAGCCAGGCCGTCCAATAGCAGTCTGGACAGTTAGCTCCGGTACCACTGCCATTTGCGTCTGCCCCTTTCTGCCTGTTCTTTTGCCACCTGCCTCACGGTCCCCATGTCTGCGGAGACCGGACACAACGGCGTTTAACTGCAGCCGCACTCGCTGCCCACTCGTCTGGAACTCGCGCTTACACGTGAGGATGTCTGGGCAAGCCCACCACGACAGTCTGATATAAGTGTGTGCTTGACATTTGTTCAGAGGGGATGAGGGGAGCCCAATAGCCCATTAGCGGAAACTACACAGAGAAACAGATTCACTTACTAGCTCATGTCCACTGACTGAAACAGGGCCAGGGATCCGAAAAGTTTTCCGGAGAGCAATTCGGACTTCTGTTGTTCATATCTCCAGAGGCTGGTTTTGTTTGTTGTCTGTTTGTTTCTTTTCCTCCTGTAGTTTTCCAAAGCACACAAGAGGCATATTGAAGATTTAGGTTTAAAGCGTAAAGGAGAGGCTCTGATGGATCACACGACCACCACACTCATACTACTAACTGCACTGTACAAGTGAAATTCGCTGACAGAACTCAAGTGTTCTCAGCACCCCCCACCCCCCAAAAGGGATACATGTGTGAGGTGATGGATATGTTAATTAACTAGGTGGGAGGAATCCTTTCACAATGTGTATGTACATCAAATCATCACATCGCACACTTTAAATATATCACAGTTTTATTTGTTAATTACACCTCCATGAAACGGGTGGGGGAGCACATATAAAGGAATGAAATGTTTCCTTCTTGTTCCTGGGGAGCACTGCTGTTTAGTTTTAGACCCTGCCCCCCAGTTCCGGAATGGCAGGAAATCTCAGCATAGGGTCCTGTTCTGTTTTGATGTCTCCTTTCTCCCGAGGGGAGTGGGCGGATTTGCTTTTTGCCCTTTTGTGTGTGTGTGCTGGGGGCTGGGGGGAGGTCACAGGAGGAAACCTGGGTCACCTGGCAGCCCCTTCCCATCTCATGCCAGCCATATTGCCCCCCGCCCCCCATCTGTTCCCCAAGGAGCTGCCTCGCCCCTTCAGCTGACCCTGCATTCACTTTTTTGACTTTAAATGCTCTTTTGTCAGGAAAATAATTCCCCCGCATCGCACCTCTCTGTCAGGAACGTGCATGTGTAGCTCCCGTTCTGCCAGGTGTGTCACCATCGACCTTCTCACCCAGCCAGAGGCATCGAAGGGGAGTGCTTCGGGGCTGCAAGTGCTGCTCACCAGGGGCTGGTGTGTTACTACGGTGAACCCCTAACCTCTAAAATGGGGGGACATGGGGAAGCCAGGATGGCTCAGTGGGTTAAGCGCTCACTTTGCAGCGCCGGGGACCAGGGATTGAATCCCGGCCCCGGCCCCGGCCCGTGCGGAACCATGTGCTGAACTGGGAGCTCCCCCAGTTCAGTTCTCTCTCTGTCTCTGTCTCTGTATCTCTCTCTCTGTCTAAATAAATAAATAAATATATATATATATATTAAAAAATAATAATAAAAAATAAAATGGGGGGACTTTCAGGGATCTCACAGTGGGGCTTGGAGCGGTGGTGATGAAAAAGCTGAGGCAGAGTGGAGAAGCCGCGCGCAGAGGCGGGGTGTGTGTGCTGTGGGGAGGGCTGTGCATTCGGCGGGGAATGTAAGGGGAGCAGCTAGAGGGCCCGGCTCGCCCCGCTGGGGACTGAAACCTGGGGTACCAGGCCGTTTTGTTCATCGGGGGTCCGGCGTGTGTATGCAGCCATAGATGGGAGGGGCGTTTGCAGGGCCCCGCTGGGGACTGGAACCTGGAGGCCCCGTCCCAGAGAGGAATCGGCAGAGTCAGCGGTGACTTCCCGGCAGTGTGGGACTGCACGGGGTGGTGGGTGTGTGACAAGCCCATCTCCGGTGCCTGCAGCCACACCTCCCACGGCTGAGCTGTCCTCCCCAATTACATTCTCCCTCCCCTGAACCCTTGCTGTGTCCTCACTTGGCAGTTTATCGCTTTTGCTGTCTCTGCAGCCACCATGAAATCCCTCTTTAACCTGTCAGGACTGTGAGCCATTGGTGGGCACGGCAGGTGTCCCTGGAGGGCTGCTCTGCGGTTGGGAGTTAGTTCCTGGAGAGGCCACGGCTCCTGCAGGCCGCAGGGAACTGCCTTCCGGTCACCGTCCTGGGACAGCCTCCCGAGCTGCCACCTGCTCCCTGGGTGCATGTGTTAGACAAATAAAGATGTGTGTTGAGCTGCAGATGTGGCCCATGGGTGTCTCAGCAGGAGCCCTGGGCTGGGTGGCAGCTTTCAAGGTGCCTGTGACTTGGGGTCCCTTAGAAACCCGTTTCTCCACCTTATTCATTTGTTGTGTGTGCTCATCCCTGGCCCCTGGGCGTCTGGAGGAGGTGGGCCTCCTGTCACACATGGCTTGGCTACAGGGGCTTCATGGGAAGGCAAGACCCAGCCATTTGTGTCACCCCGTGACCCTGCCTGGGCCATCAGGGTGCTCCCAGCTGCTGACCGAGAACTCTGGGCTGCATTTGCCCACCCTGTGCACCCGGTGGGCCTACCCCATGCAGCCTGAGGCCCCGCAGTCCCACAGGCGGCTGGGCAAGAAGCCTCACGGGGGTAAGAAAGCCCCCTGAGTGTGCCGTGGGGGTGGCGTCTTCCCCAGCACTGGGGGCTCTGGGAAGTGTCGCACGCTCCAGCCCTGTCCCGTCCTCCGGGCACGTCTGGATTTCTGGTCTCTGGCCGGCTCTGTCGGTTTCCTGGTCAGGGCTGCGCTGAGTGATCAGAGCGACCAGGTGTCTGACCTGCTCCCCCACTGGGCTTGTCCTGTAGGATGAGGGCACGCAGGGCCTGGTGTCCAACACCCTCCTGTGCGCTCTGCCCGAGCCGCCCCTCCTCCCACAGCAGGACAGTAGGGACCTTCTGATGCAGACCCGCAGGTAAGGCCTGCCCCCCGACTTTGGAGTTTGGGGGTGCAGGGCTCTGTTTCCTTTCCTTCCTCCCGACACATCTGATGAACGTGGGGTTGGTCATATTCATCGATCCTGCTTCTTACAAATGCTGGCTGCTCGTCACCGAGTGGGGAGGACTGGTGTTCCACCTCAGGGAGCTGTGGATGTCAGATACAAGCAAACCCGGCTGTTCTCTTCCTAGAACACCCTGGTGCCCCCCTTCTCTTGCTCAGCCGGCCTCCCCACCACCAGCCAGCGGGACAGGGCAGGAGACTGGGGGCTCCCCTACCTCTGCAGCAGTCAGCGACATGGAGATCATGTGTCTCTTCTCACACAACCATCTCCCTATCAGAGAAACTGAGGCCGAGGTCCTTCATGCGTCAGCAGTGGCCTCAGGGCGAAGGACTCAATCTCTGGGTGCTTATTTGATCTTTCTCTCCTTCCACCCTGACTTAACAGCAGGAGCCCTGGGTCCTCCTGGGCCTCCTGTTTGTCCTGTCCCATCTTATGTCCCAAGTCCCTGGCACAGGCCTTGCCGCGTCCCCTTTGGTCACGCCAAGGCCTTGGGTGGGCAGAATGGGAGGAGTGAGGTCGCCGTTGCCTTTCCTAAACTCCGACGAAACCTTCCCCCTATGTACTGCTCATCGGCTAGTTTGAGCTTTGGGGGTGCAGAGGCAGGGGCTTGGGGAGCACTTGTGTCCCCTGTTTCTGCTCTGTCCAGCTGGGCCCGTGGGCTGTAAACACACCGGCTCTGCTGAGCATAGGAGCTGTTATGGTCCCACTTTACACGAGGAAGCCAAGGCTCAGAGGCCAAGTGTCTGGCTCAAGGTCACACAGCGAGTCAGTGCTGGGCTTGGGAGTAGACCCCAAGTCTAGACCCCAGAGCCCATGGCATGGTTTTCTTTCTTTTTTTTATCTTTTCACATTTATAGAGAGAAATTATCTTTTTGTCTTCAGTGCATAGTTATTTCTATTTTACTTATTGACAGAGAGAGAGACAGAGACAGAGACAGATAGAGAACCAAACTGTGGGAACTCCCCAGTTCAGCACGTGGGTCCTGCCTGGGCCGGAGCCAGGATTCGATCCTCGGTCCTCATGGCCTCAAAGCGAGCGCTCAACCCGCTGAGCCGTCCCGGCTTTCCCCGGCATGGTTTTCTAAACACAGCTTGAGCCTCCCCATGGGATGGGGCCGGCCCAGTCCTTCCTTGTGGTCTGGCTCCAGGTGGGTCGTTCTCTCTGCTGGGCCTGCCCTCCCTTCCTGGGGAAACAGGGTGGGGGGTGGGGTGGGGTGGGGCAGACAAGCCCTCAGCCCTGGGGTGCCCCCCTAGCTGCCACCATGCGTTTCCACAAAGGCATCACAGGCTCTTTTCTTCTCTAATTGCTCCTTCTTCTCAGTTGCCGTGAAAAGACCTCCAAGTGCTTAGGAGGGAGAGTGCTGTGTTGTACTTTTTGTTCGGTTTTAGTTGACTCTCCGGGGGTGGAGTGGGGGAGGGCTGGCCCGGGGACTCAGCCCCGACCTTGGCCTCTCCAGGTCACCTGCTGTGGGGCCAGGGGCTGGTAGCACTTCTCTGGCTGAGCTCTGCGCCTTCGCTTCCTGTTTCCTTTTCTATAGGAAGGGGGTTCTTTTTCTTTCTAACAGCTGCATTCCCCGGTGTCACAGATGAGGCCACCGTTCCCAGGGGCCCTCACATAGCATTCCTCAGCTTCACCTCAGCTATCCAGCCAGTATTTAACTACCTGGCCCATCGCAGGTGGGATTCCAGGACACAGCTGAGGACGTGACAGGCAGATGTCCCCACCCACACGGAGCTTACATCCGGTGTCGGCCCAGCACTGCTCTGCATGCTTACCTCTGCGCTTTGCGTGTGCTGTTCCAGCGTCCCGGGTTTCCCTCAGCCCAGACCTGGAAAATCACAGCCCTGAATGAGGGAGATTTGGGTCACCCACTACGTGCCTCTGTGCTTCTGCTGGGAGTTCGTGGCCTGTAAGGACCCTGGATGGCAGAGTGCTGGCAGGTGACACCCCCTCCTCACGTCCTCCACAGGGGGCTGACGAGGAAAGGTCTTCAGGAGCTGGCTTTACTTTCAGAGGCTCTCCTTGCTCCAGGGAAACACAGACCCCTTCCTTCCAGAAGGCAGGGGTGGGGTGGGGCGGGTGGTCAGCCAGCTCTCCCCACCTCTGCTTGACCCAGAGCAGAGGCCATGGCAGAGAGGGTCTGCCTCAAAGAGGGGGTTCCCGCCGGGGAGAGCATCCACACTCAGGCCCCCCTTCCATAAGTGGAAGCTGTTGCCATTGGGAGCTGGTAAACAGGTGTAATCTTCCCTGCCCTCCGGTAGGGGCACAGCGGGGAGGGTCCTGGCCCAGGCTCTGAGGCGGTCACTTCCTTCCTGACTCCTCAGCCCTTGCAGGGAGGGGTGCTTCCTGCCATTGTCTCCCAGGAGGCTTCAGCAAGGTCACTGTCACCAGGGGAGGAAGAGAGCTCATGACTTGGGCAGGACCTCAGACCGTAGTGGCAGCTGACACAGACTTCCATCCTGCTACCTGTGCGGCCTCCCTGGGTGGAGGCTGAAGAGAGGGGGGTGGTGGTGGGGGCTTCTCTCCACCTGGGGAAGCTTAACCCCCATCTCAGCCTCCTCCCACCCCCCAGCATCTGCTCTGCAGCCCCTTCCCCTTCAGGAGCCTCGGCGCCCACTCCCTGCTTGGCCTGGTGGCTCAGGTACGACATGTCTTTGGAGAACACACTATTTTCACCCAGCAGATAGAAGCTGCATGTTTCTCTGGCTTCGTTTCTGGTCTCTGGTCCCCATCACTTGTTGGGGTTCGCATAGGCACCTGTGGCTTTCGGAGAACTAGATTGAGGGCACCCGGCTCTCACACCCCAGGGTTGGCAGGGCCGGGGCGAGAAGCTGTTTGAGTCACGTGCGAGGAGCTGTCCACGCCCAGAAAACCTCTATGCCAGGACGGGCACTAAGCAGCAGCTACAGCTACCAGATGTCCAGTGAGCACAGCCCAGCGGCCTCTGTGCGCCAGGGCGGTCTGTTCAAATCCATGATTTGCCTCTTGCAATATAGGGGGCTGTCTTCTCTGACCTTTGCTCTGGTTCACACCACACTGACTGCAGGTGACCACAGGATGGGACCAATGAGAACGCGATGCCCAGAGGTGGGGGATCCCCCGAAGGCAGGCACGGGCCAGCCCTGTCCTTTTTGCTGCGTCTTCCTCACATGCTAGTGGAGGTGGAGGCCACACCCCTCCTCCAGGGCACCAGCCGCTCAGTCCTCTGGCCCCGTCCGCACCGTGGCCTCCAGCGCTTGACATGGGCCGCTGGCCCTGTCCTGCCTCACGGGGGACTTCCTAGCGCTCCTGTGGTGACTGGGGCTCACACACTCATTCCCCAGGATGGTTCAGGTGTCAAGAGAGGCAGCTGCCTCTCCCAGCGTCAGTCTCCCGGAGGAAAGCAAGCAGTCGGCTCCTCCTGGTGGAGCATTCTTTCTAGGGGGGCGGGGTCCCTGATGGGAGGAGGGGCCTCAGGCCCAGCGATCATTTGACCAGAGTGTATTAGGCACCTTCTCTGGGTCCGAGCTGTGCTTTGAGGGGCCTAGGAGAGCCCTGCCTCCGACCTCCCTCCCTCAGCCACTTCTTCCCTCCAGTCCGGCGGTGCTCTCTTCGTTTTCCATTCAAGTTAAAAATACTCTGGGGAAACACGGTGCTCCGACTCCCTGGGACTTTACTGGGAATACGTTTACTCAGTGGAACAAGAAGTGGGACACGTCCACCTGGATGGAACAAAACGGCAGCTCAGCAGGAGGGCTGTCCCTACATCACAGGTTGCCCCAGGGCCCGCCCCAGCCTGCGACACCTGCTGTACTCCCGCCCCAAGGGGACGACCTCTGGGGTCATGGGCGTGTTTTCTTGGGCCATTCAAGCATCTCACAAAGATGGCTTAGATTCGAAGAGACTGGGACCAGGGGAAGGAGAGCCAATGAGAAAACCAGCGTGGAGCGCCTTGCATGGCGTCTGGCGCTTAGTGAGTGCTCAGTACATAAACGTTCCTTTCCTAACACAAACAGATCCAAGTTGGCTGTGGCTCCCAGGGCTGGCAGCTGCCTGGGGACAGTGGCTGCGCACCTGGCCAGCGGCACTCGCTGACCCGTGTCTGTGTGCGGCGTGGGGCGTGTGAGTGGGTGGGTCCTGCTGTTTGTGAAGTCAAGGAAGGCTTCTGGAACTGGACATCTTGGATGCTATGGAAGCACGGGTGTGTCTGCCCCAGATGGGGCAGCCTGGGCCCCCGTCTTCTCCCAGACAGAAGAACGGTCAGTGCTGAGATGGCTCCTAGGTCCTGTGTGTAACACAGGCAGCAGGGGACAGGCTGGCTGGTAGAAATGGAAAGCCAGTGCAATGTCACCATGCGGTGATCGTGCCTGTGCAGTCTGCCCCATCCTCAGGCAGGAGGGACTCACTCCCCTGCTCTGTCTCCCCAGCACCCTGATTTTGCTCCCCTCTGGTTTTGCATAGCTTGTTTTTTCTCTCTCTCTTTTTTTTTTAGCAACTTTATTGAAATATAATTTACATAGCATGTAGTTCACCATTTAAAGTGTACCGTTCATTGGTATTTTGTGTGTTCACAGACTTGTGCAGCCATCACAAACCTGTAGAACATTTACATCACTCCAGAAACAAGCCCCGCCCCCCCTTAACTGTCAATCTCCCAGCCCCTGGCAACCACTGATCCACTTCCTATCTCTATGGATCTGCATATTCTGGACTTTTCAGATCAGTGGAATCACCCAGTGTGTGGCCTTTTGTGTCTCGCTCAGCATCATGGTTTCGAGGCTGATCCACGTGTAGCATGTACTGGCACTTCTTTCCTTTCTGTGGCTGAGTAGTATTTGTGGGAATGGACCACATTTTATTTGTCCTTCATCCTTTGACAGACGTAGATTTCCACCCCCCCCACCCCCCCCACCACCATTTGGCTATTGTGAATAATACTGCTGTGAACTTCACGCATGTGCAGGTTTGTGTGTGGACCCATGTTTCATTCCTCGTGGTACGTACCCAGGAGTGGAACTGCTGGGTCATGCGGTGACCCTATGTTTAACGCTTTGAAGGACTGCCAGACTCTCCCATAGCGGCTGCCCCACTTCACGGTGCACATGGTTTCATAACGATCGGTGTGGAAGGCTGTGCAGTGTGGCGGTTCACGCAGGCTCCAGGACCAACGGCCTGGATTCAGATCCTGGCTGGCAGGTCCCTCTACCTCTCTGAGCCTCAGTTTCCTCATCTGTTAAATGGCTTCATCTGTGAAACGGACAGTGGAGGGTGCTCTGAGAACAGCACCTGGGTTGTGTGGTTATTCCATACCTGGGGGCCTTTTTCTTCCTTGTGGGGAGGTGCTTCTAGGGTGGGGGTGGTGAACCTATGGCACGCGTGCCCAAAGTGGCACGTGGAGCAATTATTTCGGCACGCAGAGCTGTGGATACCATTAAAAAGTTATTGTTTATGCTCTTATAGACATAAAAATAATTGATACCTGTATCTCACTCGATGGGTTGGCACGCGAGTCGAGCGAGTATACTCTTATTTCATTCACTTTGGCACTCAATCGCCAAAAGGTTCGCCTCCCCTGTCCTAGGGAAACAGGGCCCTGGGCTCCCCTAGAGAGACCTGGGATGGGCCAGGGCTCCTGAGAAGGAGGGAGTGGGAGTTAGATTTAAGTCAGGACCAGGGGCTAGAGATCCAAGCAGGTGGGGTGTCAAGGACCGGCCTGGAGGCCCCAGCACAGGAGCTGGGGGCAGCGTGAGAGCAGAAAGTTTCTCTCTGTTAGAAGCAGCGACCGACCTGAGCAAATCTGTCAGGACACAGATGCGGCCACAGTGGTGGCCAGTGGTTTCCTGAATCCCATGCGCTCAAAGGCCCTGTTCCTGGGACCTGCCCTCCCCCCAGCCTGATCTCCATCTCCATCTTGTCACACTTGACCCTGCGCCTCTGTGACCTTCTTGCCATTCCCAGAATACATCATGCCCATTGAGTCCTGAAGGCATTGGCTCATGCCACTCTCTGTGCCTTTCCTCCTTGTTTCCTGGTAAACTCCTGCTCATCCTTCAACGCCCAATTGAAATTCCCCCCTTTTCTATGAACTCCTCCCCGTCAGCAGGCAGTCAGCAGCTACCTTCTCTCTGCTCCAGCCATGCCCTGTGCCTCCCCCTAGTAGCGCACTAGTGTCCCCCACCCAGATGATGAGTTCTCTTCCAGGACACAAGCTGAGGAGCGGGAGTGGCCCGCCTGTTCCCCTATGGTCCCCTCTTCCTCTCCCCTAACCAACCAGATTATCTCCAAGGGGCGGGGAGGTGGCCGGGTAGGTGGGATACAGACACTTCCCCTGCAAGCCCCTCACCTGCATCCAGGTGTGAGGGGGAGGTGGCGGGTGTCTCCGTGCAACCTCCACGGGGGTGACCTGCTTTTTGTGAGCCCGCATCCCTTCTCCGCTCTGTCTCTGAGCTGATTGGCGGGCTGCTGGCCCTCAGGGGGGTGTGTCGCCTCTGGTGTCCCCTCAGCCCAGCAGCTGGCGTGTCTGCCTTGGAATTACCGTATCCGAGGCATCGCCGCAGAGGCCCATGGCCAGCGGAGGAAGTGGGATCACGCCGTTCCGTCTGGCTCCGGCCACCTCCCAGTTGCCCCTGTCACCCAGTGCCAGCTGCCCGAGGTGGGGGTGAGGTCAGCCAGGAGCTGGTGACCTGCGTCATCGTCACGTGAATGTCTTCAAAGCTATTTCTGCCCTCAGCGCCATCCCCACGGCTTTGTGGGATAAATATAGATGCAGATTGAAAATCCCCAGCGGCAGGCAGGCGGGCGGGCAGCGCTGGAGAGCGTGCGGACGGGGTGCGTGGCTATAAATACGTCTGCTAAACACCCCCCCCTCCAGATGCGCCCTGTGTAGAACGACCCATTTCTGTGCCGCTGATTCCTGAAGCACATCATGCCTGGGGGGCTGATGGCTGAGTGGGGTTGGCTCTGCAGAGGAAGAGGGATGAAGGATGTGGGCACCTTGCGCGGAAGTGCAGGCTGCTGCCCGAGTCCCCCCCTTAGCTCTGTCAGTGGCTTACGAAGAGGACTGGCCGGTGGCCACAGGCCAGCATCTCAGTTTCCCAGCTTCCCCAGGCCGGGCACCTGCTGCAGCCCACAAGGGCTGGGGCCCGGGTGGTTCTGGGGCCCAGCTGGTTCTGGGTGGCTGGTTCTGGGGCCCGGCTGGTTCTGGGGCCCGGGGTCTTTCTCAGGCCTGCTCCTGTCCCGCCGGGATCCCCTCTCCTGACAAGAGCGGAGCCTTGTCTACCTTCTGGTTCCCGCTGGCTTCCGAGTGGCCCTTGTGTAGGCTGTGGTTGCAGGGGAGGGATTCCAGCCACTCCCACTGGCCTCCCTGCACCCCCTTGCGGCCTCCCTGCACCCCCTTGCGGCTTCCCTCTCTGCCTGTCCCCTCACACCTCGCCCCTTCCTAGGTGGGAGCAGACACGGGGGCTGGCGTTGAGGGCGGAGCTGTTTCATGGAACCGGTTAGAAGTGGGTAAGCTGACAAGAATTCTGAGGGCTCCCGGGAATCAAACGCTGCTGCGAGGCAGTCCCCCTCCCCGTCAGGGGCTTCCTGCAACCTCCCTGAACAAGGCCCAGAGCTGGAGTGCGCACGCAGAGCCTGTGCAAGGAGAGGGACGCTTATGAATACGGGGTGCGCCCACGACACCCCGGGCGTGCTTTCCGTCTACAGACGGGAGTGGGCCGCTGTGGCGTGGGGCTGCAGCCGGGGGGGGGGGGGCCCGCGGGGGAGGGGCCCTGCCCCTGCCCACAGGCTTTCAGGACACAAGGGTGAGGGCACCCTGCTGTCTTCCAGGGTCCTCACCCCCCACCCCCTGTGTGGGCGAGGAGCAGGGAGCTGCAGACAGGAACCAGGTCTAACCCCCACTCTCAGCCCCCAGAGGAGACAGACAGCGGGCGGCGTGGCGCCCGGCATACCCTCTACGCCCCGTAGAGCGCCCATTTCACTAGCATGAGAGGTGGGAGGCAGGAGGAGGCACCGTGCCCACCCCCCCAGCGTGGTTGGGGGCTGCGGTGGGAAGACAGGCTGAGTCGAGGGGGGCGCCCAGTTAAGGAGTGTGGGTGTGGTCTTGGAAACCCTGGGGGAGCACTGAGGGGCTTCCATCCGGAATGTCAGGCTGTTTGATGTGAGCCTCAGGAAAGGCTTTATCTGCCTTCAGGTGGTTGACAAGTCGGAGGCGGGGGTGGGGGGGGCAGGGGGGCAGTGGGGGCAGGCTGGTGGCAACTCACGATATCTTGCTGTATTGAGCACCCGAAATTTTTTTCTTGTTTTATTTCTAATTGAGCCTGTAAAGTCGGGGTGTAGATACGTGCCTGAGAAACTAGGTTTTGTAAAGATAACAGGGCCCAGAGGCTGTCAGCAGAGGCCGGCACGGAGCCACTGGGTCTGACTCTTCAGTGCCCAGCAAGCTTGGCCGCTGCCGGTAGCCCGGGTCTGGAGCTGAGATAACTGACTCCTAAGGGGCTCAGCCCATGACCTGGGGATCCCTCCCTGACCTCCCACCCCAAGTCAGCTGGCTGCGTGTTGATGTGAGGAGGGTGGCCATGTCCCCCACCCGCACCCCGGGGCTGGCCCTGTGCTGTGAACTTCAGCGCCCCGCGAAAGGAGCAGCTTAGAACGTGATGTGTGACAGAGAGATCAACAGGTTTGCTCCAGTGAACCACAGAACCCCCTGCAAATATTTTCATGTATGCATGATTCTGTGGCCATTTAATGATAAATAGAAGAAAGGAGACATTGTGTGACCTGATCTCACTTCCGGCCAACACAGCTCTCAAGTGCAGGCGCCCGCATAGACTGAGGAGGTCAGAGCCAGAGCCTTCTAAAGGCCTTTCAATCCCAATCCTTTATTCCTCCATGGGAATAAAGGAAGACTCTCTATCTGCCATGTCTGACACCACGTGTGTGGGTTTCCGGCTCTCTGTGGACACCACTTGGCTGCCGACAAGTCAGTTCCGTTCTGGCACCGGCGACCCAGAGTGGTGCTGACCCCACAGGCTAAGGGCCCAGCCCCGCAGGACGGCCCCCGCCCGCTTCAGATGCCCACCGCACGTGGTGGGTCCCCAGGTTACCCACACTTCTGTCCAACTTAGTGTCAAGCTGGGGTTTCCACAACCTGCCCTCAGGTTCGATAATTTGCTAGAGTGGCTCATAGGACTCGGAACCATTTACTTAAGTTTACGGTTTATTATAAAGGATGTGATAACGGATACAGAACACGGACCGAGGAAGGAAGAGGCCATGGGGTGATGTCCGGAATGGTCCCGAGGAGCTTCTGTTCCTGTGGAGTTAGGGGTACCCCACCCTCCCAGATGCTTCCTGAACCCCATTGCTTAGGGTTTTTTTTTTTTAAGATTTTATTGTTTGAGAGAAGGTGTGTGCATGTGCGCGCGCACGTGTGTGTGTATGTGTGTGTATGACAGAGAGAGAGAAGGGGGAGGGCCCAGAGCAGTGTCCATAGTTGTACATCATTAGTTGTGATGTGGTTTCATTCCACACAGGTGGGTGTGGGGCTGCGTGGGGTGGAAACTGAGCCGGGGCCTCCTGCACGGGAGGTGAGAACCTTTGCCGCCGCGCCATCCCCACAGTTACCAGTTGTGCCACAGTTCAGCATATGGGTTTGCATGGGTTGGGCCAGGAATTGAACCCCGGGCCTTCCGATTTTGAGGCAAGTGCTCAACTGCTGAGCTGTCCCGGAATCCGCTTACGTAGGCTTTTAATGGAGATTTCATTGTGTGGGGATAGGTGATGAAGGCATTGCCCATTGGTGATCGACTCAACCTCCCAGAGGTTGTGGGGTGGGGCTGGAAGTTCCAGCCTCCTCTACTGTGCCTTGGTCTTCCAGTCCCCATCCTGAAGTGCTAAGGAGCTCAGCTATCCGTCTTCTCATTAGCATACAAAAAGACTCTTATCTCTCAGGAAATTACAAGGGTTTAGCAGCTCTGTGCCAGGAACCAGGAGATGAAGACCAAATATATATTTCTTATTATATCACGATCCCACCAGAAAACTGATCCCCATGGAGCCTGGGTGAGGGAACATGTGTCCAGAGGCACACAGGGGACTCAGGGGCCGGGTTCCCCCTGGCTCCCCTGCGCCCCCTCTGAGGTCTGACTGGGCACCTGTGGAAGTCACTTCCTAACCTGCCCAGGCAGATGGAAAGCTTGGCCCACAGGGACCCCCAGATTGATTGTCCCTGTGGCCTCTCTGCCCTGCCTTGTCCCCTGCCCGGCTGCCGGACGTGTCTCCCTGGCTCCGGCCTGGGCTCCTCACCTACCTGCCTCTCACGACCTCCTGAGCTGAGTGGGCCCGGGGGCTGCGCCCAAAAGCAGGTCAGTGCCTGGTAGCCGTCCTCTGCCTCAGAGCCAGGTGGCCGTGGCCTCTGCCGGGTCCCAGCTCTACGGCCTCAGACCAGGGCTGGCACCTCGGAGCTGCATTAGTCACGCTGCAACAGCTGGGGAGTTGTGGGGAAGGGGACACGTCCCCTCTTGTCCCTCTTGGTTCTTTTGTCTGGTCTAATCAGATTGACATGGGACAAATTAGCAGGAGGAAAATAAGCAAATTTATTATGTGGGGGTTCCACGTGAACATGGCACCCCGGGAAGGACAGGTAAGGCTTACATGTGCTCTTGAGCTCAGGAGAAAGGGGGGTTGTGGTGGACTTCAGAGGGAAGGTGGGCGATACAGAGGCAGATGGGAAGGAGCAAACGTGCAGGTGACGTGTTCTTGCAGGACCCAGAGGCAGCAGGACGCAGAGGGGAGGCCAGCAGCCTGTAATGGGAGGACTTGCTTTACGGCAGTAGCCGGGGTGCCGCCATAACATGCCACACGTGACGGTCATGTGCTAAACATGTAGCAATCAGGTACCAGTCACGTGGAGACCCCACTCTGATCACGTGATGCCCTCCTGCCAATCACGTGCCTATCCCCTGGGAATCGTATGCCAAACACATGGCAGTCATGTGCCGACCTTGGAGGCCTTTGAAAGGAACCGGGCCAGTCCAGCCACCAAGGGACCTGCTCTGAGACTTTTCCCTCCAGCCTCCTGATGCTCATGGTGTCTGGATGCAGGAGCTGTGGAAGCAGGCTGGGAGTCAGCCCCTGTGGCCACCCTTCCTGTAGCTAGCTCTCAGCTCCACTGTGTCCCTCCCTCCCTCCCTTCCTTCCTTCCTTTTTTCTTCCCTCCCTTTTGCCTTCCTCTTTCCATACTTCTGTTGAGACACCTCATGGAACAGTTGAGGACCAACTCAGGACCTGGAGCCACATAACCTGTGTTTGACTCCCCTCCCAGCTGTGTGACCTGCAGCGGGTCACTAACCTCTCTGTGCTTCAGTTTCCTGGTGTTTTTTTTTTCACCTGTGAAATGGGCTTTACGCACTGACTCTCAGATTATCTTCGGCCCGAGTGAGCTGGCTTCCCCTAACCAGCCCAGAGCTGACCCTTGTGTGCCAGACGGACTGGGGCAGGCGGGGGAGGGATGCCTCTTCGACGATGACTTTTTTATTTATTAAACATTAATTAAGAGGCATTGATGTATCAGGACTTAAGAGGAGCTGACAGGTCACATGGTCTCTGAAAGCACAAGGCTGGTAATTCATTTAAAAAAACATTTTCTTCTTCTTTTCAATTTAATGGAGGAAATCATTAGCTGGGAAATTGGTAGAACTGATTTATTCCTGTTTTGGGGAGGGGGAGTGGAAGAGAAAACCTGCTCTAATTGCCGCTTGTTCTAGAAACATGTCTGCAGAATTTGCCCCTTGCTGGGCCTGGCCTGGGCGGAGCCCGCTCTTGGAGCTGTCTTCCCTTCCCTTCCTGTTCTGGGCGGGGGTGAGGGGCTCTTTCTGGACCCAGGTGGGGGGCTGTGATGTCAGCAGCAGCACATCTGAGGCTTCGTAGCAAACCCCCTGGGTCCCCAGTGCTGTGGTGTTGGGGGGCCCTGCTGCCCGTGAACCCCAGGATCTGCTCAAGCCCTCATTCCCAGGGACATGGGACCGGGACCCCGGTCTGGGAAAAACGGTCTACGTGCCTCTTGGGCCTCCTCCGGTTCCAAGGGGAGGCGACTGGGTTCACCCTAAAAATAACCAAACTTGCAAACAGCTTCAATGTGCAAATGTTTTTTTGTATCTGTGGGCCAAATTATTTAAAGGTACAGCTGTTTTTCCACTGTTCCAATCTGTTTTCCCAGAGCAGGGAGGGGCTGTGGGGTGGTCTGGGCTCTTTGGGGGTCACCGTCTTCCAGCACCCCCAGTTGAGTTCTGGCGGGGCTGCTGCCCTCTCTGTGGATGGCTCCTGCCCTTTAGCACCCCGGTCCGGCAAGGGTGAGCCATTGGAAACTCCCAGTGACCAGGAGTGCCCCCGCTTGGGCAGGGGGGCCCTGGGGGCCTGACTGGAGGGCTGTGTGTGTGTGGAGGGTCCGCCTTCCTTTGATTTTCCAAGCTTGTCTGTCCCAGAAACATGGGTAAATGAATTCTCAGAGAGGAGGCTATAAATAGCCAGGCAGGATGTAGAGAGGTGAAAGGCAGGGGACTGCCAAGGTTGTAGGCCTCTCTCCGCAGCGGTGGCTGCGCCCGGACCCACCCAGCCCTGCTCTGTTGGCAGCATGTGGGCATTCTAGCCCGTTCTCTTACATCTCTCCTCCCTGCCAAGCCCTGCACGGGGCTCCTGGGCGGCTCTGAGGCACATTATCAAATCCATGGCTGGGGACCCTGTCCGTGTGATAGTCCGCCCATAAATTTGCCACACCTGGGGGGGGAAGCCCACCATCAACTAGGGGGCCCCTGCAGAGCTGAGTGTGGTCGCCCCTCTGGACAGTGGGCCCAGACTCCCCGGGATGCTAACCTCTCCAAAGTCTTCATTCATGCGTCCGTTCATTCATGCGTCCATTCATTCGAAAGATTCTTTCAGTGCCTGCTGGGCTCCCGGCGCTCTTCTAGGCCCTGGGGATACAGCAGGGAGCGCGGCCAACCCACATCACTGCCCTCACAGAGCCCCCATTCCTGTAGGAGAAACCCCAAAAAACAGAATGTGCTGCACCGTGGAGGAGCCTGGCAGACCTCAGGCTGAGTGAA
The DNA here is from genome assembly GCA_004027555.1 of Craseonycteris thonglongyai. Lineage (NCBI taxonomy): Eukaryota > Metazoa > Chordata > Mammalia > Chiroptera > Craseonycteridae > Craseonycteris > Craseonycteris thonglongyai. The sequence goes on from PVKE010001302.1 coordinate 27,040, forward strand.
ATAAGCCCGACCCTGAAGGACAGACCGCTGCTGGGTGATTCCCCTTATAGGGGCGCCCAGAGGAGTCAAGTTCGCAGAGACAGGAGGTAGAGGGGTGGGTGCCATGGGCTGGGGCGTGCGTGTTTAATGGGGGCAGAGCGTCAGGTTTGCTGGATGCAGTAGTTCTGGACGTGGGTGGTGGTGATGGTCCCGGGTAGGGGTGGGGAGGCCGGCCTTCAGGCCGTCACTCGGAGTGGGGTGGGAGAGCAGGCCACATGGAGGCTCTGAGCCAAGCTGGGACATCTTACAGGTTCGAAGGGGATCCCTCTGACAGCTCTACTGAGGGAGGCAAAGGTTTGCAGGAGTGGGGATCAGAGCACAACAGGCGTTGGTGATGGTTCCTCATGGTTGTGTTTAAAATTTTCTGGAGTCCCCAGCTGCCACTCCCCAGATGTCACTTCCTTTTCCACTCGGGCGGGTTGTGGTGGGTGGTGACAGGTGGGGATGACTTGGCCAGGACTCAGTTCCTGCTGTTTGGGCTTTGAAACCACACAGCTCCTGGAATGCACACAGCCGCTCCCGGGGCCCTTGCCGGCCCCGGCTGGGAGTCCAGTGCTGGGCACCCCCCTGCTACCCAGGCCTCAGCCCCACATCTGTGTCCACCCACTGGGCCCTCCAGTCAGGCCCCCAGGGCCCCCCTGCCCAAGCGGGGGCACTCCTGGTCACTGGGAGTTTCCAATGGCTCACCCTTGCCAGACCGGGGTGCTAAAGGGCAGGAGCCATCCACAGAGAGGGCAGCAGCCCCGCCAGAACTCAACTGGGGGTGCTGGAAGATGGCCCTCCCACTGGGGCTTGCGTCTGTGCGTCTGCAAAGCGACAAGGTTGGACGAGCATCTGGTCTGGATCCCAGTGCAGACTGCCGGAGGCTGGGAACGCGTTTGTGCACACGGGAAGGTCTCCTGAGTGGCCCCATGGCTCAGCCTCCCCACACAGGGTCCCCCCTGCTGCCACTTCCGGAAGCGGGGAAGGGTTTGTTCCAGTCCGATACCTCCCAGCCCAGACATTCCAGACATGACCTCAGGAGTTGCTGAGGGAAACAGCAGGAGGTGGGGTTCTAGAATGGGTGTTGGGGGCCGGTTGGGGCAGGAGAGGAGGTCAATGGTTCAAGGGCCCACGTCACTATGGAGTCCCCTGAGCCCACTCCCCCTGAGAGGCCGACCCCCTGCCCCCTGTCCTTGTAGAAGGGGCCTCGGGGCCCGTCCCCTGGACACTGCAGGGTAAGTAGGGACAGGAAGGGATGAAGCCAGAGGACGTAGGAAGCTGGGGACCTGGTCCTACATTCCCGCTGCCTCAGCATGGCCTCCGACCTGGTCTGTCCCAGAAGATCATCACTCACCCCATACGGCCATGTAATTTCAAATGAGAGCAAAATAAAATGAACAATTGCGTTTCCCAGTCCCCCGAGCCACACGTCAGGTGCTCAGCAGCTCCCTGGGACTAATGGTGGCCGAACTGGACCATCCCAGAAAGTTCTATTGGACAACATCAGCCTCACCTATAGCGCACCCGCAGGAGGTAGAGCCTGTTGGCCTGTTTCACAGCTGAGGAAGCCGAGGCTGGGAGAGTGGAAATGCCTCTTGGGGGGCAGAGGGCCCAGGCGCCCAGGCGTGCCACGCCTCAGGGCGTGCGTGTGGGGTAGGTGTGTGCGTGCCCTGCTGCCCAAGGGCTGCCTCTCAGCACAGAGGGGACCACAGCCCACCGGCAGTCCACACACATGCTCTGGGAGCTCTGCCTCCCATGCACAGTTAGCAATGGGAGCAACACGGCACAGAAAAGGTGGAGCAGGGGTTGCCGGTCAGTTTGGGGACTTGAGGTCTTAGGAGGGACGTTAGAGAGCTTCCGTGGGCTCTGAAACACCCCTTTTGAAAGTGAGAGAACCATAGCCAAAAGGGGGAAGCAGCCCACACGTCCATGGCTGGGTGACCACATGTGGTCCATGCACACACTGGACTGTTACTGAGCCATACACAGGAACGAAGCAGAGACAACACGCTACAACACGGAGGAGCCTTGAAAACGTGATGTTGCGTGAGAGAGGCAGACGCGAAAGGCCACGTGTGGGGTGGTCCTGTTGATACGCAGTGTCCAGAGCAGGCAAAGCCAGACAGGAAGCAGGGCGGTGGGTGCCCTGGGGGAGGGCAAGGGTGTGGGGTTCCCCTGGGGGTGATCTGGAACCAGAGGGAGGTGATGATTGCCCTGCCCTGTGACTACCCACGTGCCCCTGTCGTGTGCACTTTCACATGGTTGAAGTACATTTTATGTCCCGTGTTTTTGCCACACTAACGAGAGGGAGAGGTGCCTCCGGGTGCGGGGGCCGTGCGCATGGATGCTCATTATAACGTGCTTCCAGCTTCGCGGTGTCTGGGCACCTTCCTGACAGGGCGCGGAGGGGAGTGAGGAGGAGAGCGCCGCGGGGGGGATGGAGACCGGCAGGGCGGGCGGGTGAGGCCACCGCCTCAGGCTGTTCATGGGAAGAGGTGCCCGCTGCGCCCCATCCCTGCCCCCTCAGGACACGGTGGTTCCACATCCCCACCCCTTTGCTGTCCCTCCGCTGCCCCCCGTTTCAGTGTCGCAGTGCAGGCTGGGGGACCACGGTGGGGGCATCCGTGTGTGAGGAGGCACGGAGGCCCCTGTCACCAGATCGCCAGGAGAAACTGAGGCCCGGATCCCAGCACGCCGGCTCTCTACCCAGCCCCGCTCCCGTGCCCTCCGGGGTGGGCCGGGGGTATCGGGGCCCTCACACAGGGGGACACCCCTTGTTCTAGTTCCATAGGGTGGGAACTGTGGCTGAACCTCATGGGGTCTGCAGGTGAGGCGAGGACGCCTCCCCAGGCCGCAGGGTCCCGGGGTGACCCAGGCTGTGGGGCGGGGCCATGGCCACCTGAGGCCTGGGGCCTGTGAGCTGGGTCAGAAAGCGCTGGGGGTGCGCCCCCGTCAGCGGGCCCCCTCCCAGCCTGGGCTGGGGGCGGCTGCACCAGGAGGCGGGTGGGGATTGGCTCCCGCAGCCGCCTTCCCTCCGGCATATGGCTCCTCCGCCCGCCGCGGGCTGTGCCAGCGGCTCCGCTTTCTCCATGGCAACTTAGCGCAGTGGTCCCGGCGGAGGAGCGAGAATCGATTCACCCTCTTCGCTCCCGCCCTCCCTCCCGTCTCCCCACCCCTTCCTCTCGGCCTCCCTTCCTCCTCCGTCCCTGCCGGGCTCGCCGCCGCTGCGCGCGTCCGCGGTGCGTCCCGGGGACCCCCGGTTGCAGGCATGGGCTGCCGGCAGGGCTGCGCGCGGGGGGCGGCGCCCTGAGCCCGGCCGCATGGGGGGCGCGGCGGCCCTGCGCGGACGAGCGGGGCGCCCGGCTCCCGGCTCCCGGCTCCCGGCTGCAGCGCGGGGCCCGCCCGCGGCCCCTTCCCTACGTGTTCTTCCTGAAAGGTAATTTTCTGCTGGAACTGTCAGCCTCAGGACCGGCTTGTTGGGCAGGAAGGCTGGGGCTGGTCACGTGGCTGCTCGTTTTCTCGGAGTAGCTGGGATGGAGGAGGTGCAGGGCCTGACCCGGAGCTGAGGGGCGCAGGCAGGTGCGGGGTCTCCTCCCGGGCGTCTGTCAGCCCGGCTGCCGCCTCCTGCTGCTTGGGGACCCGCTCTCTGCACTTCCTTTTTTCAGGGTAAATGCAACCCAGCAGGACAGCCTGCGGGCCTGGCCCGTGGTCTGCCCGGGGAGGGGGCACCCCAGGTGGGGCAGGACTCAGGTCTCCCTGCCAAAATGCAATTCCGTGGGGGAATGGTCTGTCCCTGTCACCAAGAATGTCCGAGAAAATGGTGTAGGGAGGAGACTCTTCTGCCGGCTGGTTCCGAGTGGACCAGTCCTGCCACCCGGCACCCCGTCTCTCTGTCCGGGACAGTTGGGACGGTCCCTTAGTAGAGTGTGGTTCAGACCGGTTTTAGGGCCCTCTGCCTGGTGGGTGGCCTGCTCTCCATCGAGGTTCCCTCATTTCCAAACTTGGCCACGCCTGGGGAGGCGTCTCAGTGGGTTTCCTGGAGGAAGCAGATGTGAGCGACTGTCTCAAGGGGCCATCTCCCGGCCTGCACTCAGGGGCCAGCAGCCCCCTACCTGTTACCTCCACCCTGTGGGCAGTGGCTGCAGACACCGAGCTCCTCGCCACCGTCAGCACCTCCTGTGTGGATGGAAAGTGAGGCCGGACCCAGTTCTTAGAAGCCACGGGCTTCAGTGGTGTCTGAGAGGAAGCCCTGTGTGATCTTTAAATAGAAAGAGAGCACCCAGCAGCCCGTGTGAGTCACAGGGACTCCAAGACTCTGGTGCAAGTATCAGGGGGCCAACACCCAGCTCTGAACATGGGGCTCAACCCTGGGGGCCAGGAGGGCAGACAAACATCCAGGTGTGTGTCAGAAGAGCCAGCTTCGCGCGGGCATCTGTCTGGGAGTCTGTCTCTTCCCAGCGTTAACCTGCTGCCGGGTTGTTCTTACATCAGAATCAGCCTTGCCGGTGGCCCAGGGCTGGGCTCACAGCCTGCTTCTGTGTCTGGGCTGCTCCAAACTCCATTTGTTCATCTTCCAAAGCCCCCGCTGCTCTCGCATGGCCTTAGGCCCTGCATTCTGGGTGCTTCCCCTTTGATAATCAGGTCGGTTCCTGCCGGGCAGGATGAGAAGCCTGCGTGTCTGCCGACATCTGCTCTGTGTCTGGTTTTCCCTTGGCTTTGAGGCTGGAGCCTGTCACCAAGACCCTGCAGGCATCTGGGCGCAGTAAAGGCTTCTTAACGGCATCACCGTGTCTGCACTCTGGTTGGTCAGATGGAAATTCTGATGGGTTTACGAGTTGTATGGAGTCCGTGTGCTGGTTTGGTTGTGTTTGGTTTTGGTTCGCTGGCAAATGGAAAATGTGATGGGACATGCCAAAGGTCAGTCCTGTGCGTGGCAGCGTGGCCCGCTCATCTGAGTGAGCACTCAGCCTCCATGGGCAGCTGGCCTCGCTCAGTGTCCGGGGTTGCTGTGCCCGGGGGTCTTCCCTGTGCAGCCGGGGTGGGGGCTACTTGGGTGACACTGGATGTGTTCATTTGGAAGGATGACAGAGCAGGGCTGGCCTCAGGGGAGGAGAGAGGCACGGCCCACCAACCGAACCCGCCAGCTTCCATCCTCAGTGACTCCTGAGCGCTCCATGCCAGCCCCCCTCCCTCCTGTGTCCTCGGGCCCAGGGAGCCAGCCTCTTTCCTTAGCGTGATTTCACACCGAGGCCGCTTACTTGAAAGCCTTGGAAGGTGCCACCGGGGGTGTGAGAGCAGGTCGGAGGTGGGAGCCCAGCGGCTGGCAGCTCCAGCCTGGCGACCCTGTGAGGAAGCTCATTCCAGGAACCATGGAATAATCACCTCATTGGCTGGCTTCCAGGTGGTGAGTGCTTCTCTCTTCTTTGATTCGAGAGGGGCTCTGGGCTTCAGGGAAGAGCACGGTGGACATCCTAGGGATTCTGACAGACCTCTGGAAGCCCACGAAGCTCCCAGAGGGAAGTTTGACTCCTCTCCCCCTTCCCCGCATGCTGCACTGCCGGGGCTGAGCCGGACAGGTGGCGCTGGCTGGGGATTCTAGGGATTCTAGGGATTCTAGGACTCGGGACCACATCCACCTGGGAGGCCCAGCCCCGTGCCCAGTTTGGAGAAAATCTGTTGATTGTGGCTGTGAATTTTTCATTACATGAATTGCTTAGGAACCTGTGCAGGAGGAAAGAAGCTCATGAACATTAAACTGTCCCTCTCCTGTCATAATGTCCCCGAACACACATACACATGTGTGCATACTCACACATACATACAGGCACACATGTGCACAACGACACAGGAACACAGGTGCACACTCCCGCATACATGCACACACAAATACAGACATGCATGTGTGCATACAAACATCACATTCTTACTTCCACATGCACACACATGAATGCAGACACATGAATGCACATGCACACACATTCCCACTCCACATGCACACACATGCAGGTACACACATGCACGCTCCCACTCATGCAGGCACACATGTGCACACTCACATGTGGCGTTCTGCTCCTGAGAACATGACCTCCTGGAAACGGTTCTCAGTATTGAAAAGACCATGCAGCTGGCCTTTCTGTGTACAGCTTTTCAGCTCCGTGTCTTTGCCGCGTGAGACAGACTGTTGCTGTCCACTTCTGGAAGGAGCTGCCCCCCTTTCCGACGTTCCTCTTTCCCGGGCCCTGTGCTCCCCTGCCTCCGGCCCAGGCTTCCCTGTGTCGTTGTCAGGTGTGTGACAGAGGCCCCATGTCTGGGTCTGCAGGGGAGGTACCTTGGTGCAGCTTGACACCCCAGGCTTTGTAGGGTCTCCAGCCGAAAGGAAAGGGAGTTGTCCAAGAGAGATGGCTAGGCTTCAGATGTGCCGAGCTGCACGGCCGTGTGTGTGTGCACGCCCGCCCCACACGCTTCATAGTTAGGCATCTTGAGTTTTGCTGTCTATTTCAGCTCATTTTCTGACTCGTTTCCCAGAGCACAGCTCAGCAGCAGACTTTGCTGGGCTCTCACCTCACAAGAGCCTTCGCAGATCTCATCCAACTTAGCAATACGCAGCCACCCTAGACATGCTTGCTGGCCTCCCATTTCACACGTGAGCAAACTGAGTCTCAGAGTGGTTGAGTAGCCCGCCCTGGGAAGCAAGGACCAGAGCTCAGATCTCTGACTCGTTCATTCATTCATTCACTCATTCACTCATCTGTCAGACATGCAGCCTGCTCTGCACTGGGCGCAGGGAGGAGTCCATCCATCCCAGTTGCCTGAGAAGAGGACAGGACAGAAGCAAGAGCAAGTCTGGGAAGGAGGAGCACAGCCCGGGGCCTGACTGGAGAGCCCCTCACTGCCCTCCCACCCCAAGGGCACGAGTCAGCGGAGAGTCTGTTACCCGAGTCCTGGTCTGCCCGTTCTCAGGGAGTAGGGGCAGCCAGGCTCACTTTCTTTTAAAACCTGTTACGATAGCATCGGGTCGTCAAGAAGACAGTCTGTGGAGCAGGGGTGGTATGTTTTGTACTAAGGACTTTGGTGTGCGTGGCTCTGTGCAGTGGGCGGTAGAGTAGGAGGCCGTGCCTCAGTTTCCTGGCCTGTAACCTGCAGGTAGCACCACCTACTTCACACATCTCAGCATGAAGGAGGCGGGCATGAGGGTGCTGGGCTGTGAACCTCATGATGGGCATCTGGTGGGTAGTAGGGTTGTCAACAAGCACTTAGATGTTTCAATCCCCGGCTCTCTGATGGTTCAGAAAAGATTGTATGTGTATCGATTACACAGACGGTCCTGACTTAGGGTGAGGTTAGGCCTCCGTAAATCCATCCCGTGTTGAAAGTATCCTAAGTCAAAATGCATTTCATACACCTAACGCACCGAACACCATAGTGTAGCCTCGCCTCCCTTACACGTGCCCAGAACACTGACATCGGCCTACAGCTGGGCAGAATCGTCTTCACAAAGCCAGTTTTGTAATGCCCGGCATGACAAGAGCATCGTACCGCATATGGCAGCCCGGGAAAAGATCAAAATTCAAAGTACTGTTTATACTGAAGGTGTGTTGCTTTCACACCATTGTAAAGTTGAAAAGTTGTAAAGTCAAACCTTCATAAGTTGGGGACCAATTGTATGGATTATATGCATATAGGTATATAGGTAGAGAGAGAATATGCACATGGTAAAGCAAATGATTTAAACAGTGATTCTGGGGAGAGGATATATAAGAGTTCTTATGTCATTTTTGCAGTTTTTCTCATAAATTAGAGATCATGTGGAAGAAAAAATAAAAAGACAGGCATTTGAAGGGTTTTCCCCAAAGGTGGACAAAATAATGGCATAGCAGAGGAGGGTTTGTACTGTGAGGACCCCACAGGAAGCCACATGGCTAAACCCAGTGGCTGTCCAGCCCCGGAGGGAGCAGGGCTGTGGGGTGGGGCCTATTATGTTGTCTGCCAGACTCTGTCTCAAGGCCGGGCTCTGAGATCAGGCGCCTTCCCAGCATCCTCCCTGGGCTCGGGGATCTGTCACCAGCTTGGGTTGCTTGCCCCACGGCCCCTGTCTCTCCCGGAGGACAGAGCCTGCCACCTGCCCCAGGCCTGGAGGAAGCTGGTGTCTCGATGGGGCGCTGGTTCCATTCTGGCCCCACCTGCAGTTGTGTGTGCACCCATTCTGACAGCCTGTGTGCCGTCTGCCGCCTCCCGGGCTTCTGAGAGACCGGGCCCAACTCTGTGCCACGCAGACCTCCCCAAGCCTCTCCATTGTCTCCCGGACTGAGTGGGACCGAATGCGCAGGACACCCCAAAGTGCTCTGTGTCTGTCCGACCTGGCGGCAGTTGCCCACGCTGTGCCTCGGTTTCCCCACCTTGTTGCCATAGCGAGAGGAACTTTCCTCACCAGGTCCCCATTGCCTCCGTGAAGCAGCTCAGAGGGTGGATGGCAGGGAGGACAGAAGGGGGCCCCCGGCCCCCAGCGGGGAAGTGTTGGGAGCGCTGGGGCCATCTGTATCGCACCTCACACCCTTCGGTGTGCACCCACCCACATGCTCACTCTGGGGAGCAGAGGGTGAAGCCAGTCAGGAGACCCTGCCCCCTCCCTACCCGGCCGTCAGTTGGGGTGCCGCGTACGGCGCTCTGTGCCTGTCGCCTTGCACCCCATGAAGCTCTTCACAGCTCTCTGGGCATGGGCACAGCACTGTCACGGCCGTGTCAGGCTTTGTCAGGCTGCGTAGATAGGGAACCGGGAACGGTTCATTTTAAAACACTCTCGCCACCTGATTTCATTTGCCTGCCAGCCCCCTGGGATTGCGTGGCTGAGGTTCTGTCTCCAGGACCCCGGGCTCCCAGGATGGGTGGCGGGCAGCTGTTAGCCACAGGTGTGAGCCCTGGCCGGGTGACCTGCAGAGGTAGCCGAGTCCATGAGCCTGCATTTCCTGCTGTGTAGACCAGGGACCACCCTCCCGCTCAGGGTGCTGGGTGAGAATATGGGCTCCTGGCCTGGCCAGTGGAAGGAACGAGATGACAAGATGATTGTTTTATGGGCCTCTCCTCTTGTGTGGGACTTAAAAAAAAAAAGCATCGGTTCCAAATGGCCCGACGGTGCCAGAGGTCGTTCCAGGATCACGGCCGGGCCAGCTGCTACTTGGAGGACCGGGGCTGCATTGCAGCCAGTGGGCCCTGTGTCAGGAGGTGTGGTCACTCAGCTGCCTGTGTGGCCTGTGCTCCTGCAGCCTCCCAAGGGTACGGGGCATAGCAGTGCCTCAGTTTCCCCATCAGCAAGCACTAATGGACATGACTTTCCCTCTGCAGCCCCGTAGCTTTCAGGGCCTGGGCCCTGTCTCCACGTGGGCGCAGGGCTGGGGCAGGACTTACACCCCTGAGAGCAGTGAACTGTGCTGCCTCAGCTTGGGGGGTGCCCCCTGCCCCAGGCCCCCCGCCGCCTCCTGGCGGGTCTCACTGCCCTGAACCCCCAGCACATTTCCAGGTTCTCAGTGCAAACCTGGTGGCTGTGCTAACGCCAGGGACAGAGCTCACGCTCGGATGCGACTCTGCAGTTTCTGTGGCCTGCCGCCCACAGCTGGTTTCTCCTCTGAGTCTCGCTGTGGCCTGTGACGTGGTCACGGCACAGTCCCACACAGGCACTGAGAAGGTGCGTGACCTGCCCAGGGTCAGACAGCTGCATTGATAACCAATCTCTCCCGGGCGCCTGCCTTTATTGAGCAATGCTCTGGGGAGCCCCTGGGACCACGGCGCAGGGCCCGTGCTCGAAGGCCGGCTTGCAGTGACGTCATGGCCAGGGAAAGGCCAAGAGGGAAGATAGCGCCGGGTACCTGGAGCTGGCTGGGCCTCCGGGGAACCGGGCCCTTTGAGCACAGGGGGTCAGTCATCTGGTTGTAGCCCCGCCCCCCACCCGCCAGGTCCAGGAGACATAGACTCCAGTCCTGGCTCTGCCGTGCTACCCTGAGCCGGCCCTGTGTCTGCTCCCTCCACCTTCACAGGGAGGTTGGCCCAGGCAACTTCCCAGTGTCCCCGGGGAGCTTCTCAGTGTCCCCGGGGAGCGTGTGTGAAACGCAGGGTCCTGGGCCGCTCACATAGAGGTCCTGATTTGGTAGGCTGGGGAGGAATCTGCATTCCTGTTCCTCAGTTTGAGAAATGCGAGCCCCCTTGGGGCTCTGACACTGTCCGTCCTAACCTTGTCCCCTGGTACAGCAGTGCCCCTGGAGCTGGGATGGGGGAGGGCCAGCAGTTTGCAGATGCCAAACTATCTGAGGCCCTGTTCACTGCAGGAACCCAGGAAATCCCTGGTCTCAGTCCTGAAGCTTCCAGAAGCCTTGGCCAGCTCCCTGAGAGATTCTCCCAAAATAGAGATAGGTAGGGAATGCTGGGCCAGGGGTCGGGTGGGGGTCAAACGTTTGTCGTCAGGGACCCTCACCCCAAGGAGAGCTTCTGACCGCGTGCCTGTGGCTGCTGTGCCTGTGGACACTGGGAGGGCTGGGCTGGCCCCGGCGGGCCCAGAAAGGGCTTCCAGATGCTGGCGTGGGGAAGTGGGGAGCGGGGAGGCCAGGCGGCCCCATCGGGGGCCACTTCCCCTCATGTGTCTTCATAGCGGACACAGAGTGCTTCTCACCAGCTCCTCAAGCTCCTCGAGCTAACTGGGCTGCAGCCCTGGTGACAGTCTGGTGACACACTCGCTCAGTCCCGCCCGGGAGTCCATGTCACCTTCCCAGCTAGGATGCCATCGGCTCTTCTCCTGCAGGCGCCCCAGGCAGGGGACACGGGCTGACGTCCAGGCGGTTGGCTCAGGGCACACCCTGCCTCCCTTTGTTGTGCTAGCAAATGGCCACGAACCAAGCAGCTCTCAGAGCTCTGGGGGCCTGAAGTCTGAGATCCAGGTGTCTGTAGGTCCTTGCACCCTCTGAGGGTTCCAGCAGAGGATCCTCTTACCGTACTTCTTCTAGCTCCTGGGGCCCTAGACAGGCAGCTGCATCTCTGACACTGACCTCTGCCTGCATCTCCACGTGGCCATCCCCTCTGTGTCTGTGTGTCCTCTGCTCTTAGAAGGACACCTGTCATTGGGTAACACCTTCAAAGACCCTATTTCCAATTAAGTCCATACTCTGAAGTTCCCGGTGGACGTGACTCTGGGGGGCACTCTCCTGTCTACCACACCCAGCACCCAGAATGTCACTAGGTAAAGGCCAGGTGTGCTGCGCTGGCCGGGGGGCTGGGAGGCGGGGGCAGTGCGCTGGCGGGGGTGTGTGTGTGTGTGTGTGTGTGTGTGTGTCAGGGACAGTACGCTGGCCGGGGGGTGGGGACAGTGCGCAGGCCGGGGGGCGGGGACAGTGCGCTGGCCGGGGGGCGGGGACAGTATGCTGGCTGGGGGTTCCAGGAAACAGATCTGGGGCTTGTGCAGCTGCCATGAGGGGGTTCTGCGCCTGTTAATAGAATCTGAGAGCCCAGAGCGGAGGAGGTGGTGGCCAAGGGACAGCCTCCCTGGAGAAGGTGTGTCACTTAGACACCTACTGTAAGGTGACCTGGAGAAGGAAAGCTCAACCCAGACCCCAGGTTGAGTCCCCGGGAGGCAGGCTGCTCAGTATGAGAACTTCCCAGCAGTATCTGGTAGGGAGTGAGCCGCCCGTCCTGGGAGGGGTACCGCGGCCCCTGCAGGATGGGTATTGCAGAGAGCGACCCCGTCCCCCTGAGCTCTGAGCTTCTGCTCATCTCAGGATGGGCAGTCCCCCTCTACAGCCACAGGGCCAGCTCAGACCCCTGCATGGGCAGCCCTGGAGGTGTGGCAGGCGTGTGGGTTTGCAGGCCGGCTGCTCTGACTTCTCCCTCTGCCCTCCACTTCCGCAGCTGGGTCTCCCTGCCCCATGCGTCTTGCAGCTCAGCGTCCTGCCCACCGTTAGCACCTGAGCCTCTTCTGGGGGCGGCCAGACACTCCTTCTGTGTTCAGCTCTCCCTCTGAGCACGCGGGCGCACCGCACGTCTCACCCCGGGCTCAGTTTGCTTGCTTGTGCCCCCACCGTTTTGTTTTTCACAGGGTGGAGGGTTGCCCTGGCCCCTGTCTCCCCCGCCTGCCCCCCGCGCTGCTGCTCAGCTCGCACTTCCCACCCGTTGACATAGGGCTGTGGCTGGGCTGCTTTGTCTCTGGCCCAGTCCGCCTGGCAGGGAAGTGCTGGGCTGTGTGCAGAACTGCCCAAAATAGCCACAGGCTGCCGGCCAGGGAGGGAAGAGCCAGGCTGTGTGCGATGTGCTCGGGTCTACTGGGCATGACTCAGTCCCCAGCACCCCAGCCCTCCCGGCCTCCCCTGGCCCAGGCCACCTGTACTCCCAGGAGTGCCCAGAGGCTGCCGTGGCCTCAGGCTTCGGGGGGCTGGCTAGGTTGGGGTTGGTGCAGCCTAGGCCCCCCCTGTAATCAAGGGCTCTCATTTCGTGCCTGTTATCGAATGGCGTGATGATCTTGACCAAGGCCCCTCGCTCTCTTGGCTTCAGTTTTTCATCTGGAGATGGAGGAGTGGCCATGCGTCCCTGCCCCATGGGACTGCGGGGCAGAGGCCCCACACAGGTAGCGGGTTACACAGGTAGCGGGTTGGCCGGTAACACTCATACCGGTGAGTCCTTTCTTCTGACCCTGCTGTGAGGTGAGGAGACAGCTCCCTGGGAAGCCCGCCCTTAGCGGACCACGCCCCTTCCTTACCGTGGTCACTGACAGCAGCCGCTGCTGCCGCCGTGTCAAGAGTGTTGTGTGCTGGGCACGTGGCAAACTCATAGCCTCCTAATCTGTTTCCCCGTGGGGTTCAGGTGGCGTGGGACCTGCTCTTAGACACATAAGGACTGAGGCCCAGAGAGTTTTAGGAACTCGCCGAGACCAAGTGAAAGGTGGAGTGTGCTGCCCTCCCACCCCTTTCCCGCTGGGAAGCCGGTGTTCTGCCTTTTATGTCTTGCCCCCTCCTCCAGGGTGTCCCCACTTTCCCCTCCAGACCCCAGACCCCGTCTCCTGGGGGCTGCTCATGGCAGCCAGGACGGCTGGAAGAGTCTAAGTTCCGTCTGCGTTCGAGACCCAGGCAGGCCCTGCCCTTTCTGTTGTGTGTGGAAGCTGCCTCTCAGAGCAGTGTGTTGTTCCAAAGTGCCAGGCTCCTGACTGGGAGGGCTAGGACTCAGCCCCAGTCTGCCTGGCGCTCTAGCTACCCCTTCAGGGTCCAGAAATTAGGAGGCTGTGGCCGCCAAGCCGCAGCCCTGCCCCTCGTCTCTGCCCCTTCGTCCTCTCGTCCAGGTGCAGGCCGAGACGCATGAGGGCAGGAGTTGGCCTGAGCAGGTGTCTGTGGCCGTGGGGGTCAGAGAGCTGGGTTCTGTTCCCAGAGCTGGGCTTCTGCCATTGCTCGCCTCTGCACTGTAGCTGGTGGGACTAGATCTGTGCATGTTGCTGTGTGTGCCTATGTGCATTGTGACTGTGGGTTCTGCTCGGTGACTGATTTCCACACATTGTGTCCCCCGGGTCAGGAACTGGCAAGTTTTAGGGGCGGGGTGTGTGCCCGCCCAATCTGGACCACGTTGGCTATGGCATGAACCAGGACAGATGTGTGGTTGTTTCTTGGTATGCAGGTGAAAAACACTGATGTGCCGAGCACAATTCCTGATCCTCCGTCCTGAAACCCCGCAAGCTCAGAAAACGAGATGCTTTTTCATAACTCATGTGGCAGCCAAATCCCTCCTGCATGGAGGTGAGGCTATTTATAGCCTCTGTGTATTCTCCCTTCCCATATTTCACTGCAGATATGTATGTGATTATTGGATGCTACTGAAATACGCAGTGTTACCTGGTGGAAGTACAGGGAGTTCTGCATTCTGACACACCTCTGGCCCAAGGGCCAGGCCTCTACTTTCATACCAGTTACAACTAATGTTTGTACCCAGCCTGCCACCGTGCCCCTCCCCTAGGGTTTCTGGAGCTAAAGGGTGATGCCACCTGCGGGTACCGCCAGCACCCCACCCAGCCCCTGGCAGTGCCCAGCGGTTCAATATTTTTAACATTACCGTGGGCGGCAGAACACGGCTTTACTGCCCGGCATGGTGTGGGCTGCTGTCCACGCTGAAGTCTGACCCTCCTCGTGGGATATCTTACCACCACCCCGCTTCACGGATGAGTAAGTGGAGGCCCTGAGTTTATCAGATCTGAGGACAGAGAGGTGAAGAAGGTGGTGCAGGGGCTCAGATTGCCCTTCCTTCATGCTGCCCGTCTGGTGGGAGTCTGGGGACATGGGAACGTGTCCCCCTGGATTTGCAGCAAAGCATGTTGGAGTTGGATGGGAGCAAGCCTATGGGGGCCCTGGTGTGCAGGGAGGGCAGCAGACGGGCACAAGCGAGGGGTCCTCATCTGCAGGGCGGGCTCGGGACGGTGGCCCTCACAGAGCTGTCAGTGACCTGGGCTTGGGGTAGGCCCCACAAGCCGGGACTTCCTTCTTGTCTCCCTTCTGGGGTCAGAAGGTGTCTTGGCGCTGCCGCGGGCTTTGAGAGAAGACAGCTGGGACCCACCGTGCAGAGCTGAGGGCTGCGAGCTCCAGGCTTCAGGCCCACTCGGGTGAGGGAAGCGAAACTCATAACCTGGGTCTTGCCTTTTCTTTGTTTTCTGAACAGAAATATTTTTTTTGGAGGGGAGAGACGAAATTCACATCACGTAAAACTAACCATGTAAAACTAACCATGTAAATAAGGTGAACGACTGAGTGACATTTAGTATAGTTCCATTGTGGTGCACCAACAACTCTGTGTAGTTCTGTAAGGTTTTCATCACCCCGGGAGGAGAGGGGTGCCCACGAGCGCCCACCCCTCACCTCTCCTCCCCCTGCCCCTGGCACCGGCCGTCTGATTTCCTTAGCTGCAGATTTGCCGGTTCTGTGGTTTCACGTTGGTGGAATCACACGTACTTCAGGTGCCGGGGGGCCTTCCGCCTGGCCATTTGCTTTGCTCCGCTGCACCCTAAGCTCCTCCTGTGCTTTCTGCCCTGTGGCTCTCGGGCCAGCCCTGTGCCCTGCCTGGCTGTCCCTCCCACATCGCACTGGGCTACGCGGATGTTCATGTTGATTCCATGACGGACAAACCAGCCGGCATCAAACTTGACCTATGGGAGACGCAGGCCTTCCACCTCATAGGGCATCATTGTTCGTGTGTGTGTGTGTGTGTGTGTGTGAGGGGGGGGCATGTGGCTGGGATGGTGCCCCCGACACCAGGGAGCACAGACTTGACTTCAGGAGCCATGATGCTATAGGTTGCGTCTGGGTCCCTGGTGGGTCCCTTCCTGGCCTTCTCTGGGCCGGCAGCTCTGTCCTGTCTTGTAGACCCTCTACCAGGACTTGCTAAGTGCTCAGTGCCCCTCATGTAGGGGGGCAGGGCTGACCCATGGGGGAAGTGATCCGTTGACTCATTTCCTTATTTAGACAGTTCCCCCCGCCCCCAGAACTGGCCCAGAGCCTCTGGAAGCTTCTCTGCCTGTTCGGAGACACCGGCAGTTTGTTTTCAGCTTGTGCCTCCTCGGTTGGTCTTCTCCCAGAACTGCCACCCCAGCCACTGTGGCTCCCCGAGTGTTTATGGGGGGTCTGTGGAGCGCCCCTCGTTGTGCTGGGCACTGAAGGTGTGGAAATGGACCAGAGCAGGCCCTGCCCTTGAGCCCGGTGGTTTGGGAATGGACAGCAGGAACACGGGGTGTGCTGTGAGCTGGAGGTCAGGTGCTCTCAGGGGCCCGGCACCCAGATCCACCCCGAGGGGTCTAGGGGGGCTCGCGGAGCACGTGCTGGTTCAGCCGAGTGGTGAAGGGCACTTGGGAGTTTGCAGGGAGACCAGGTGGGGAAGGACTTTTTGACAGAACAGCAAGTGTGAATCTCAGCAAACGCTTCAGGCCACAGTGAGGGTCCCCCCACTGTGCACCAGACACAAGGACCTGAGGTGGCTTCAGGGAACAGGGAGAAGGGCAGGCGGAGCCGGAGAGCCAGGCAGCCAGTCCTGGGGGGACCCGGGAGGGTGTGGGGCAGAGCGAGAGCCTGGTGGGCGCTGTCCAGCACAGGCAGATGCACCCTGACTGCTTTTGGAAGGAAGACTGGGGAGACCCAAACGGGAAGCATGGAGACCAGTCAGGAAGCTGTTCTGCGACCCCAGGGGGAGAGGGCAGGGCCTGAATCACAGCTGAGGGGGGTCAGGGACAGCAGGTGGGCGAGTGAGAGCGACCTCAGTGCTGCCTGCTGATGTGGGATCCACAGGGAGGGGCCTCCGGTGGCGCTTGGGGACCTGGTACATCGTGGGCCTGTCCCTGGCTAGAGACACTTTAGCTGAGCTGCCTGGTCTCGCCCGGCCCTGGTTCATTGTTTTGTGAAATGCCTGAAAGAGGGAGTGAGGAACGTTGGGTTACACCTGCTCTGAGGGATAAAAGGCCAGGGAACGAGGGTGGTTTGCTTCCCTGGCAGAGGACCCCCCAGGGCTTGTGGCCCAGTTGCCTGGAGGGCCACATCCCGGCCTCTGGACCCCTTGAGTCTGTGCAGCCGAAGGGCCCCAGTCCCCTCCCTGACAACAGGGGTGGGGGCGGCACACGGGGTTCCCATCTCTGCCCATGGCCTCGCCTGCACTTCCTCCTTGGTGGTTAGCAATGCAGGACAAGCCAGATGGCTCGGTTCTGCCCCTCCTGCTCATAGTCTCTGTCCCGGGCTTGCTTCTCAGCTTGGGGTAGGGTAGTGGGTGGAGAGCCACGGGGCCCAGGTTGTGGGCAGTTGCCCAGCGCCTGGCCTGAGGCTGGGGCGGCCAGGGGCAGGGTCCATGCTACACGGGGTCGAGAGAGGGAGGGACGACTGAGCTCTTCTGCAGCCACCCAGGAGGACTTGCTGGAAGAGGTGGGCAGGGCAGGTGCGTTTTCCCACGCTTTGGGTCTGGTGGAAGGAGGCAGCGGTCTGGTGCTGGGCCTTCTGGTGTTGGTAGGAGCTGCTGACACAGAACCTGCCTCAGGCCTGTGAGGACACCTTGCAGGGTGAGTGGCCCTGAGGGCGTCACTCCCATACCTGTCTGCGCAGGTGATGCCTTCCTGGTGAGAAGCTAGCACAGAGCAGTCGGGGGCAGCTCTGGATAGAAGAGGAGTTTGTCTCCCAGGCAACATGAGCATGAGCTCTCAGCCTCCACGCACCCACGTGCGCACCCAGTACGCCTGAGAGCTCTTGCCAAGTTCAGGTGGCAGCAATCCCTTCCACATGGTGAACGGAGGCCACGGCTATGCGATGCCTGACGTTCGTTCCACTGACCCTCTACCACCACCCTGATCCCGAGGCCAGAGTCTGGAACTCAGTCCTCAGGGACCCTCAGAGCCGACTCCAGGAAGCTTGTGGGGGACTTGGGACCAGGAAGTGTTCCAGGAGGCAGGTGGAGCTGGGGGCAGAGAGGCGGGGCCCTGTGTGTGTGCACATCGTTAAAAGGTACCACTCCCTAACCACCTCTTATCCGCTTCTTTAAATCTTGCTTTCACACCGCCTCTGCTAACATCTTATAAGCGTGCGTGTCTGTCTTAAAACCATCACAGTAGTTTATTGGGAACACCTGTGAACAGGGCTCATCGGAAGCCCCCTGCAGCAGGCCCCCTACTCTGTATGCTTCTGCAGGGGAGGGGAGCGTGTTGAGGGGGGCTTGGAGTCTGGCAGGAAGGAAAGTTCCCACCCTAGGATCTGCTGCGAGGACGGCTCTGGTTTTGAGGTTGAGCAGAAGCTCCCATGGCCTGAGCTCCCCCCAGGGCTGTCCAGAACCGTGTGAATCGGAGCACAGTCTGCTGATGTGCGACAGATTTACAAATAGGCACGCCGAGCGGGACAGTGTGTACACAGGAGCCTGCTGTTTCTGCAAAGCTGCGTCAAGATGTCACCGAGCTGGGTTTTATTTTTGTCCCAAGCATTGTATCTGCTTAGCACCAAGCCCGCGGCACCTGCTTCGCTGAGCTGGTGGTGTTACTGCCTCCTGGAGGGGGAGGCACCTTCAAGGTTGTTCCAGGTCCCGAGTGTGTGGACCCAGATTTGCTAGACGCCTAGGGCAACCCGCAGATTTACAGAACATGCCCACATTTTACGGATAAAGTCTCCACGTGGTGATAGGTGACACATGTCCAGCAACTAGACCTTGCACCCTCCCGTTTACCCTCTACCCCCAGCCAGCTCCATCCTTCCCGGACCAGATCAACTCCCCACGACTCCCGTGGACACAGAAGATAGACGGTGAGACTCCAGAATGATCCTACACAGAAGAAAACACCCTACAGATTTGGAACTTGTAGTCGTTGACCTTGGACTAGAGTGAAATTTATCTTTATACCCTTAAGAGAAACAGGCTTGCTCAGCAAGTGAGCAACATGCAGGCTCAAAGATGGTGCCTCACCCTACAATGAGTCAGGACTTTTCTGGCCATGAGTAACAGGAGTCCAGTCTGAGCTTGCTTCGGCGAGAAGGGGACCTCCCTGCAATGCCCCTGTCACCACAGGAGGGACAGGACAGCGGCCTCAGCAGTGGCTGGAGTTGCAGAGCCGAATGCTGCCAGAACTTGTCCTCATGCTTCGCTGTGTTCACATTGGGTGCCAGGGCCATCATCCCAGTCTGGCTGCATGGAGGGGACATGCTGCTGGCAGTACAGCTGCTGCCTGTGCCATCAACGAAGGACCAACTCATGTTCTCTTTGACTCCGTATCTAAAAAAAAAAAGTATCCCTGGAAGTTTAAGCAGCGGTGAGGCCACAGTTTACAGATTGAGGGCATGCCAGGGCCTTCGCTTCCTGCTCCAAATCCCTCAGTATGATCGATAGAGCAAACAGGGTTCAGTACCCATGGAGGCAGAGATGCCTCTAGTACCATAGAAACCATGAGGAGTTCCCAGAGATGAGTGAAAATGGGACTAGCCTGACAAAGGAGACACAGTTGTACCCTGGCGGTAGGGAGGTCTCTAGGTGTGCTCCAAGCGTAGATGTGACGTGAGGAGCAGCACTGGGGTCTGGGGTGACCTACACAACTTGGGGGTGAATAGGGAAGTAGAGTGAATACAACAGTTGTTTTGTCTCTTGTTGGAGAAGGGAAGACCCTTACTAAACCTAGGCTCTGCAGCGAGTTCCACGTTTAAGCATGTGAGTTTAAATGTTTAAAAATCGTCACTGGAACAGGAGTCAGCAAACTGGCCTGCAGGTCCGATCTGGCCTACCGTCTGCTTGTGTAAATAAAGCTTTATTGGAACACAGCAGTGGCCATGTGTCAGTGTGGTTTTCTATGCTGCTGCAGCGGCAGACCTGAGTGGTTACAACAGACTGTATGACCCACAAAGCCTAAGATACTTACCATGCGACCCTTTACAGAATGAGTCGACTGATCCCCGCTCTAGAAAAATGAAAACAAAACATAACATCTGACCTACTATAGAAAAAAAGATATAGCTAACACAACAAATTAATCCAATAAAGGGCAAAGAAGAAGAAAATAAATAAATATGGCAAATAGAAGAAAATGGGAGGAATTGATCTAAACATTAGTAAACACAATAAGTGTGAACAAGTTAAACTCACTAATTATAAGATTTTCTCTAAAAAATGTTTAAAAATGTGTTTAAATGAGACCAAATTAAAAAAAAGAAATGAGGCTGCTTAAGAAGTATGACTATAAAGGGATGAGGAAAGAAATTCCTGATAAACACAGCCAAGAAAACATATAGAGCAATATTAATGTCAGATAAAAAAGAACTAAAAGTAACCATTTTAGGTATTAAGAAATTGTTCAAACTGATCAAAGGAATATTCCACCAAAAAGATAAATATTAAAAGCCATAGACTTTCAGTCCTTAACAATATAACTTCAAATACATTAAATAAAAATAGATGCTATTCTGAGTGAAAAAATGGCATATCTATGGGCTTTAGAAATCTCCAAGTTATCTCTTATGTATGCATAAATGTATACAGGTGACACAGTTGTATAGAACTTAATGCATATATACACCACATATGCAAATGAATACAAGTAAAACTGGGGAACTGTGATTAAAATCTGTAGATTGTATCAATGTCAGTATCTTGGTTGTAATATTACAGTTTTATAAACTGTTAGTATTGGGGGAGACTGGATAGTGTGAAAGAGATCTCTGTATTATTTCTTACAACTGCTGTGAATTTACAACCATCTCGCTGAAATTTTCAGTAGGAAAATCTTCAAGAACAATACATTACATATAAAAAACTAAATCACCCAAATTAATCAAAGTGAACATTTTAAACTATGTAGTGAAGCCAAATCAACTCTCAAAGGAAAATTGTTACCCTAGATTTATTTATTAAGAGACAAATAAGACTAAAAATTATTGAACTTAGCTTTCAATTCAAGAAGCTAGAAAAATAAACTCAAAGGTGAAAAGAAATAATTTAAAATGAAGTCA
The DNA here is from genome assembly GCA_004027555.1 of Craseonycteris thonglongyai. Lineage (NCBI taxonomy): Eukaryota > Metazoa > Chordata > Mammalia > Chiroptera > Craseonycteridae > Craseonycteris > Craseonycteris thonglongyai. The sequence goes on from PVKE010001302.1 coordinate 47,517, forward strand.
GAAAACAGTAAAATTAATCAATAATTGCAAAACATGTTCTTTGAAAAAACTAATAAAAGAGATAAAACCCAACAAACAAACAAACAAATAGGAGGCACAAACCAAAAAGAGAATATAATTACAGAGGTTTTAAAGATTTATTTTTATTGTTTTTGACAGAGAAAGAGATACAGAGACAGAGACAGAGAGAAGGGGGAGGGCCCAGAACAGTCTCCATAGTTACACATCATCAGTTTTTCCACATAGTTTCATTCCACAGGTGGGTGCGGAGCTGCACAGGGCAGGAACTGGGCCGTGGTCTCACCCTGGTGAGAACCTAACTGGGGGCACTCCCCAGTTCAGCACAGAGGTTTTAAAAAGAGAAGAATATTATATGTAATCTTTTGCCAGTTAATTTGAAAATCAAGTGAAATGTGTGATTTTTCGAAGTAAATAAAAACAACCAAAATTGGCTCATCAAGGAAGTAAATTTGCCGCTAAAATGGGGATACATTCTCCTAAACTGTTAGGAAATAGGTTATTCTCGTGTTACATTAACTATCTCAAAGTATCCAAAAAGACGTTAAGACTTGCCTTACACGGAACCCTTGTACCAAACCAGAGAAGGGTAACTCAGCAAAACTACAGGGTAGCCTCACCTTTGAATGAAACCTAAGTTCTTTTTAAGAAACCTAAATAAAATAAATTTAATTCAGCCCGATATTAAAAGAATAACCAAGTAGGCTTTAATCCCAAGATTGGAAGGAAGTGTCAATATTATGAAACTTTTAATCTAATTTACTATATTGACACATTGTTGGGTTTTTTTTTTTCAATAGTTAAGTTATTCAAAATCCAGATTATTCTTATCCTAGGATAGAAAAAAAGGATGCATTTGCCTGCTGCTGAGGGAGTATAACTGTCATGCTTTCTTTGCTACATACTCTAGCGGAATGTATTTCACAGGTGGGGTTGCAGTGTGCCGGATCCCTTTTATTAGGGTGACTGAAAGAAGAGCTATGATTGGGGTGACAGAGGAAAGCAGGATAATGGAGCAGATGGAGCAGAATTTTTAAGGCCAGGACAGGCTGAGAGGAAAGCGTCCATTGTGAGGTCCAAGCTGCTCAGACTGGGAAGAGTGTGGTTTGAATGGTGCTCCCCGCCACGCCAAGATATGTCAAAACCCGTTTCCCCCAGGACCTGGGAATGTGACCTTATCTGAAAATAGGGTCTTTGCAGATGTGATAAAGTTAAGGCGGGGTCCTCCTGGAGTAGGGTGGGCCCTGAATCCCAGGACTGGGGTCCTTCTAAGAAGGTCATGTGAGGACTCTGGGACCCAGAGACACACAGAGGAGGCCATGTGACAAGAAGGTTTGATGAGAATGACGTGGCTGCAAGCCAAGGATCGCCAGCAACTTCTAGAGGTTAGGAGAGAGCCATGTCCGTGGAACAAGGTGCCAACCTCACCAAGGTACCAAGTTCCAGACTTCCGGCCTCCAGAACAGGAGAGGATGGACTTGTGTGGCTTTCAGCCACCCAGTGTGTGGAACTTGGTGACAGCAGCCCCAAGAAACAGCACCTGCTCTCTATTTGGGAGGAAGACTACAACAGGAGAATAAGAAGCGGGGTTCAGACGACCAGCTGGGAATTCAGGGTGACCTCAGACGGGTAGAAAAGAGGGTGCTGGGTGAAGCAAATGTATTATACCTCCTCTCAGGAATAAAAGACCCTGTCCTAAGTCTCAAAGGATTTCCGTAAATAACCCCCACAGAAAATGAGCAGTTCGTAGTCAGAAATAACTGTGCAGGAGAGGAGATAAGCCTGCCAGAGCCAGCCTGGACAACTGACAGCAGAAACAGACCCCAGGTCTTCAGATCCGGCAGTATCTAGGCAGTGTTGATAAAATAGCTGTGTATGCTGCATTTAAATAAATAGAAGGCAAGGCTGAAAATGTGTGCGGGGAATCAAAAGCTGTGAAGAGCGGCGAAGCGGATTTGAAGAAGAACCAAGCAGAACTTTCATGGTAGCGCAGTCAGAGCTGAAGGAAGGATTTGTGTCTGGAAGCCAGAGGTGATGAAATGGCCCAGCAGACAGCACTGGAACGAGAGGAGGCAGCTGTAGGGAGGGGAACACTTAACATACGCCTAATTAGATTTCCAGAAAGAGAAAAATAAGCCAGAGGCCATGTTTGCAGAGATAATCACTGAGCATTTTCCAGAACTGATGAAAGACGGAGGCAGGAATGGACAGCAGTTCGGAGAGGAGGCGAGAATGATGGGGACATAAATGAGACTCAGCTCCTAAAACACAACTAATTCCTCTCCTAGGTCCTGGCCTTAGAGCTGGAATCCAGCCCAGCCCTTAGAATGACTCAGGAGAGGCCAAACCCTTCCCTACCGGCTCCTCTCTGACCTCGGTCAGTTCTTCCAAACCATGATGGGCTGTTCCTAAGAACTGAATTGGTCCTCCTGCTCTAAGGTCAGGGAGGGTATCAATGAGGGATGGGCCTTGAGACTTTGAAAACACTGCCCCAACGCACATGGGGCCCTTTCCCTACACTGCTCAGCTCAAGGGCATGCCAGTCATATTGTAGCCCAAGAGAATGTCACTCACCGCTTGGAGCTGGGCAGTGCACAGCCTGTGCAACTGAACTAGGCAACCCAGCTACCTCTGATGCCTTGCCTTCCCAAGTTATGCACCCATGTGGCTTTCCAAGTTTGACCAGTGGTTTTGTTTCCTTCGTATTTTCTTTCCTCCCTCTCTCCCTTGCTGGAGAGGGATGGAATTCGTCATCAGTAGGAGGATTTTATGGGGCAATAAAAGGAAGCTAATAACTCTGTAAAGAGTTACCTGGGAAACTTTCCAGGCATGTTGTGTTCCCAGGCAGCCCTGGGAGGCCTGGCTGTAATGGCCACACCACTCACTCAGTGGGCTGGCACAAGGCCTGGGCAAAGTTGCAAGGACATGAGGGTTTGCATGCGTGCACATGTGCACACCTCCCCCTGGGGACGCTGGCTGGGCCTTTTGGCCCAGGATCCAGCTTGGCCTGCTTGCTCCCTGCTGAGTTGAGCATTTGAGGCCCCTGGGCCCTTGCTTACCCAAGGGAACAGTAGATCAAGCCAATCTAGGAAATGGGGAGTCTGATGTCCTCTGCCCTTGACTAGCTGTGTGGCCTCGTTAAGTGACTCAGCCCCTCTGGGCTTTTCTCTTCCCACCTTGCCCTGGCTGATTCCAAGCATTCACTTTCCCAGTGTGTTAAATTGTTACGCACCATGTCCATCTGAGAGGGGGTGGCAGCCACTCCAAGGTCATTTGGGCCACCTGGAGTGGCTGGATGTCATTTAGGGCCCCGCTGCACCGTGGGTAATAGCATGCAGCCCTGTGTCTGTCTGTCAGTCTGTCTGAGGGTTATGCCCCTGCACACACTCCTTGGCTCTGGCTCCGTGAACAGTTTGAGTCACAGACGTTAAGAAGCTGGGTGCTTATTCTGGGGACGCGGCAGGATGGGTGCGCTATTCTTGGAGAATCTTTTAGCTGCTCCAAGGAACCGTTAACGGAGCAGTTTGTAATTAGCACTTTGGTTGCTCAGCACGATTATCTGCCTGTAGAAAGGTTTGGGGCTCGTTTGCCAAGCAGGCCTTCTTGAATCCCTACTAAGTGCCTGCCCCATTCCCCACCCCCACCTCCATTTCCCCATCCCCCCCGGCCCCAGTCCCTAGCACCTGCTGAGAATGAAAAGATGCATCAGGCAAATTTGCTGTCATTCCATCGGCCCAGGTACTCTTCTAGCCATGAATCAGACAGGCGAGGACCCTGGCATGGGGAAGGACATTGAATCATCCCAGAGCGTGGAGCCAGAGGCTGGAGCAGGGCAGTGGGGGCTTCTCCACAGACCCGGCGAGCATGGCATCTAGACTGCCGCCTGGATCACTTCCAGGAGCTGATGGGCATTGTGCCAGGAGAAGGCAGCCGCCCCTCCGGCTGGCGCATGCGGAGGCAGGTTGGTAGCCCCGGCCTCGGTCTCCTTCCTTTGGAAGCTGGAGAACCTCGGGCTTGTGATGCCTCACGCAAGGCCTGTCTCCCCCAGCAGCTGCAGACTCCAGGGGTCTGTCTGTCCTGGCCCCCTGCACCCCCAGACACAGCCTGATGTCTGGCTTAGTGAACACCATTGGGTGTGTGGCGTTCAGAGGGGCCCCAGAGTTAGATTTCTTACAGAGACTGGAATTTAAGGCTCTTGTTTGTTTGGTTACGGAGTTGAGGTTTTAGCCCCTAGGCCCTTTCCTGTTCTGCCGAGCCACCTAGGGTTTAAGAACACCTGTTCCCAGGCCCCTCCCTCCACAGAGCAGTTGAGTTGGGTTGGAACCAGGGACTCCATGCTTTGAAAGAAATATCAAACCTTGATTCCAAGGTCAGTCAGAAACGTTAAAATAAAGCCAAGTCGCTCTCAGACGGAGTTTACATGGGGTTGACCCTCTGCTATGAGGCTGGCGCGCACTACAACATAATCTGGCAGAAAGAAGCTATAACTATTTCTCCGAATCATGCATTTTTGCAAAAGAACATTAAGTCTTCCCTGGGCGCTCACATTATGCCTGCATGCAGATGCAGCCACCGTTAATCCATCCACCGACATCTCTAGCCTTGAACACACTACTTACATTTTTGATTCCTTCCAAAAATGGGGTGCATGTGCCTTTTCTACCTTGTAGGGTTAACCTGAAAAAGCAAGAGTTCGAAGCTAAAAGCATTTGTAAACCATAAAATCCTATTAGCAATGCTAGTGTGGTATGTATTTATACAAATTGATATAAATTTAGACAATGATTGGCCAGTTTGTAAGTTGTTTGTACGCTGGCTGCAGACAGATAAACCTGACTCCAGTACTTACCGAGTGACAGGGAGACAGGTACCTTAATGATACTGAGCCATAGTTTCCTTGGCTATAAAAAATGGGCATACAGCCACGCAATGGGACACGGTTCATCCATGAAAAGGAAGGACTGAGATGCTGCGAGGTGGGTGAACCTTGAAACATGACCCTGAGTGAGAGATACAAAAGGACACTTAGTACATGATCCCCTTGGTATAAAATGTCCAGAAAGGACAAATCCACAGGGACAGAAAACAGATTGACCTGTGTCGGGGGGCGGGGGGTGAGGAGTTGTGGGTGGGGGACCGAGTGTGAGTGCCAGTGGGTTTGGGGTTTCCTTTTGGGGTGAGAAGATGTTCTGCAATTAGATAGTGGTGGCGGTCATGCAACTCTGTAAATATACTAAACACCACTGAATTGTGCACTTTAAAGAGGGTGAATTGTATGGTGTGTGAATTACATCTCAATAAAATAAATAGACGAATGGAGGTCATATAACTAACTCAAGGCAGTTGTGAGGATTAAGTAACGCGCAATTTGCTCGTGTAGCCTGAGTGTGTAAAATGGCTGAAAGGATTTAGACGCCTAGGGACCCAGCGGAACGCCTGGTTTTCCACGTGTCGGGCTTGAGGGAATGCGGAGAGCCTGGGACGGCCTCCAGGAGAGTCAGGACTGGATGGGCTGGACATTTTCTCCTGTTTCCTCCCCAAGGGGTGCAGGACCCGGTCGGGGGCAGGGCAGGCTGGGGCTAAGGGGCTGACCTGTCAGTTGCCCTGGAATCTGCGTCTTTCATGGGCACACCAGTTGGTTGCTGGGGTCCTACAACTTTGGGGGCCACAGTAGCTTTAGGCACTATGGGGACTGTGGACTCTAAGGGGTCCGGACACTGGGGAGGGGCTGTGTCCTCTAGCTTGGCACAGCTGCAAACCCCAGGAGTGTCTCCTCCTCTATGCAGAGGTGGTGGGGACTAGAGTGGGGGTCCTCTTAGTAGAAATCCGATGTCTAACAGGTAAAGGTGAAACTCCTCTGGGGGCAGAAATACCACCCCCCCACATCCTCCCTGCTCACACTTTCATGGGAAATGAGCCCACTTCCTTCTTTACGCCCAGGACACAGAGAGGCGGCAGTGGTGCTAACTTCATCCACACACTCCTGCACCCCACCCCAGGCCTGGCAGCTGGGCCCTGGGAAACAAAGAACTGCCCACCCACCCCGGCAGCCATATTGCACCCCCTCCCATTCATCTGGATAGAGATGTGGGCAGATGAGGTTCACTTAATCTCACCCACCTCAGCCTCTGATTGGAGGCCCGCAGGTTGCGGAAGCAGAGGGCAGAAGGGGCCTTTCCTAGAGAAAGTGGGGGAGAGACCCCAGGGAGCCAAAAGGGATGTTCCAGATGCACCAGGGTCCCCAGACCTGCCTGCCCGCGGCTCCCGTCTTCCCCACCAGCCACCGGCCCACGGCTGCAGACGGCCATGCAGGCTCTGCTGGCCCGGCTCACAGCGCCTTCCAGGCCTGGGGGCCAGAACGCAGCTGAATTGCATTTGGGCCCATTCCACCTCCCTGTGTCCCCATACAGCATCACTCCTAAATTCCATCTGTGACGTCAAACTCCAGCTCATCCTGGACACAGACGGGGTTCTGTAAACTCAAATTCTCTCGCTTCCCCTGCTGGCGGGGTGTCTCACTGTGACCTCCGCTCCAAAGACCCTGATAAGCCACCAGCCTTCACCCCAGTCCCTCCAGCCTGGCCACCCTGCCCTCTGAGCTTGAAGCTGTTTCTGTCACCTGGATGTCGCCTTTCCCCCATGGTGCCCAGGGTGCCCCTGCCCACCTTGGGGTCCTAGCCCTGGAGGCCCCGAGATGGCTCCTGCCCTTGACTCCTCGGGCAGAACCACGTGCTCTTGGTTCACTGTGGGCCCCTCCTCTTCCCCGCGTGGGCTCTGGCTGGTCGTGCTGCCTGAGGATGAGGAGGGTGACCTTCCACCCCACATCCAGGCCAGGGCTCCAGACAGGCAGGATGCAGTCTGAGCCGTGCACCTTGTCCAGGGCTGGTCCCAGGCCCCATGGGGGTGGAGCCCTCTCTAGAGTCATGAATACAGGGTGTCTGGAAGCCCTCGGGGCCGGGGCCAGGTGCCCTATTTGAGGCCCAGTGGGGGCTCCGTCCCTGTGCTCCCTGCAGAGGGGCTGTGGGCACGTGCCCCTGCTGGGCTTTGTGGGCAGCGGTCGCCCAGACTCCTTGCCTGCCTGCCCTGGCAGAAGGGCCTCTCGAGCCCTGTTATTCCTTCTTCCCTCTCGCTGTGCCAGGCCCCAGAAGCTGCCCTGTGCAAAGCAGTGAGATACGATTCCGTCTAACCCATCACGACTCCAGCGGGGCTGGAGATAAACTGTGTGTCTGGCTCAAGCACGCCCAGGTGGCTGTGATGAGTCTAATGAGATTGTCTGAGGGTTCAGCTGCCGGGTGAGGGGGCTGTGGGCACAGGCAGACACATAAGTCACACTGCCTTCTCTCATTAGAGGACTGGGGTCTGCCTGTGTCCCCTGGCTTCAGGCTTAACCAGGAAGGAAGGCCCCTGTCATGCCCACCAGGCCCACCTCCTGGCTGCAAAGCCAACCCGGGCCTGCCAAGGGCCCACTCGTCCTTCAGACGTCGGTGCCCCGGGGGCTGTCTTTCCCTGACGAGGTGGGTTTGGTGCCTGCACCTGGGGTGAGCCTTCCCGCTGGGCCTGCCTGGCACAGTCGTAGCACCTCCTGATCGCCAGCAGAGTGCTGCTGGGAGCTGGGCTGAGCGTTTATGTGCGTTACATGAGCATTTTGCAGATCAAATGAAATGGCCAAAGAGATTAAGTGGCACACCCACGGTCACGGCTGGATGGTGGAGCAAGGTCTGGGCAACTCGAAGTCCTTAACTTTAACGACATCACTGATGGCCCCGCGTGGGCTGGTTCTGCACGTCCTGCACAAGCTGCACTGCTTGTTGCCTTGTGAAAAGTCAGCTCCTGCAGAACGGGGCAGTGAGAGTTGTCCTAGTACCCTTCCTGAGAGGACCCTCCCCAGTGCCCAGGAACACGGCAGCACGCTCTTCGTATGGGCATGCACGGCACAGTGGTAACAGCTTTAAAAGAATGGATCAGCGAAGCCGGGATAGCTCAGCAGGTTGAGTGCTCACTCTGTAGCCCTGAGGACCAAGGATCGAATCCTGGCCTCAGCCCATGTGAACACATATGCTGAACCAGGGCGTGCCTCTCATGTGGGAGCCCCCAATTCAGTTCCTGCCCTGCGCGGCCCCCGCCCACCTGTGTGGAACGAAACCAAGTCGAAAACGGATGACGTACAACTGTGGAGACTGCTCTGGGCCCTCCCGCTTCTCTCTGTCTCTCTCTGTCTCTATCAAAAACAATAAAAAAAAAATTAAAAAAAAGTGGACCATACTCTACAGTCATTTTTAAAATAAAAACCAAGTTTTATTTTTCTTGACTTTAACCAAAGACAGATCATCCATTTATATTTATCTACAATAAAACAAACGGAAATAGTTAAATTTCCAAAACAACCATTTCTTCATCATAAGTGAGAGTAGTTCCTAAAAGGTTGAAGTTAAGGGAAAAAAAGACAAAAGCTTTGTAAACAGCTGTATTGAGATATAATTCACATCCCATGCAATTCACTCATTTAAAGTGTATACATTTCAGTGGTTTTTGGTGCATTACATTATGAATTTTTAAAAATTGTGGTTAATGTATAACATACAATTTGCCATTCTGACCGCTTTTAAGTGTGTAATTCCATGACGTTGGTACATTTTTAATGTTGTACAACCATCACCACTGCCATTTCCAAAACTCAGTAACTATTAAACAACGACTCACCATTTCTCCATCTCCCCAGTCCCTGGTAACCTCGAATCTACTTTCTGTGAGAAAAGCTTTTAAAAGGTTGAAATCATTCATTTTTAATTAATAAACTTTATTTTAAGGGCAGTTATAGGTTCACAGCAAAGTTGAGAGGAAGGTGCAGAGATTTTCCACATGTCTCCTGTCCCCCCCACATGCACTGCCCCCCATTAGCATCTTCCTGTGCCCAGTGCTACATTTATTACAGTCGATGACCCTGTATCAACACATGATTATCACCCGAAGTCCATGGTTTGCATTAGCGGTCACTCTGTGCTGTGCATTCTATGAGCCTTGACAAATGTATGGCATGTATCCATGATTGTAGTGTCATACAGAGCAGTTCCACTACCCTGAGCAGTCCTGGGCTCCACCCCTCATTGATTTTTTAGCCTGCACAATGAACCAACTCCCGCTCATTCAATGGAAATTCAGGGTATTATCATCCACCTCTGGTTTTCCACTTTCTAATTTTGCTAGTTGCATTATTACTTGCGTAGACTGTCAAGGTTTTTATATTCTATTCAATCACCATAATTGCCTCTATTTCCAAAATATTCATTTGTTATTCACCAGGATTCCTCCATTGAAGAACGTATTTTGATATATCTTCTCATTGGTTGGATGTCAGCATCAGATCATTTTTTAAAAGACCTTGTATATATCTAAGTTGCTAAATTTGTGTTTCAGTCTATCTGTTAACATTATATACTCACAGGACATTTTGGCTGGATATAAAATTGTGGTTCATAATTTCTGTCTCTTAGAGCTTGTATAGTATGGCTCCGCTGTTTTCTGAAATTGTGTTGCTGTGAAGGATTCTGATCCTCCTCACCCTTTCTCCCTTTGCCCCCTGGTTATATGATTCTTTCTTTATCCTTTAAGCTCAGTAACTTTTTTAGGTTGTCTTATTTATTCACTACACTATCAAGTTTCCCTCGGCCACAGAATGACAATTAATCTATAGGGCCAAATCTTTTTTATTTCAGGGGATTTTTCCATTCTGTAGTTGAATACTATTTTCCCTGTTCCAGGGTCTTTTTTTTTATGAATCACACCAATTATGTATATATTGGGATTCCTTTTGCTCCCATATCTGTCATTTTGTCATTATTAGTCTTTTCCATTTAACCTTGTGTGATTTCCTCCAGCCCGCCCACTACCTCTCCACTTGTCACACTGTACTTTGTCTATTGATTCATTGCTCATAATAAGGTTTTAAAAATATATATATATGATGTATTTTTTAATTTTTTTTTTCATTTCCCCCCTGAGCTCTGCTAGCTTACCACTCAGCTTTGATCTCTTTCTGTTATCAAACAATTTCTTTTTAAAATGTCTGTGTCTCTTTTTTTCTATTTCTCCAACCCTACTAGTTTTTAAGAGATTACGTCTGAAATTCCTCTGAGTTGATGGAGAACAATTTTTCTGAAGTCTTTCTGTAGTTCTCTGAGTGATTCCTCCTGTGATATATGTTCTTCATTTGCTGACCCCCCCCCACCCCAATTCATAGGGCCCATGTGGGTTCCTTTCTGCTTATTGTTCTCAATAGCAGTGTGTGAGAAATGCAGGGATTGAGCTGCAGCCTCTGCTCTGGGGCTTATTCATTGTCGGGAAGGCTCTGCTCCCAGAGCTCTTATTCATCCTGCAGAGTTCACCTGTTCATCAGGGCTCACAGCGAACGACCGGCCCCTCACTACCCCTTCTCCCTCCCTCCCAAACCTCACTTCACTGCTGGCATCTCCCTTAGCGGGAAATCTAGGTTCTGTCATAGAAATGGGCCATCGGTATGGTTCCATCAGCTCTGACTCTTCTTCCATTCCACAGTGTAAAATAGCATCTCTGCACGTACTGAACTGCTCACAGCAGCACTGTTCCCGTCAGCCCCCAAATGGAAATTGTCCAAGGGCCCATCCGCTAGGGAATGGAGAAGTCAGTTACAGTATATTCACCCAATGAAATGCTGGACAGCAACGAGAATGAACAGTCCGTCTACAGCTATGAGCCACGACCCGGGTGAATATCACGACCCAAAGAAGCCACAATCAGAGGAGCACATACGGGATGGTTCCACACGAAACGCCCCTTCTGTAGGTCAAAGACAGCTGGATACGGGCAGCTCATGGGCTTCCACCTAATATAAAGTACAAAGAGGCAAAAGGCAGGACAGTGGTTGTCTGTGGTTGGGGAGATGTGACTGGAAGAGGACACGGGGTGCTTCTGGAGTTCTGTGTCTTTATCTGGGTGCTGATCATATGGGTGTGTTCACTTAGTGAAAAAAACCAAACCACATCTCTGCTGCTACGTGCACTTCTTTCTATGTGTGTGATAACTTCAATAGAAACTAAAAACGACAGGGAGATGCCGCTTCTCCCGGGGGCGTCTGCACAGCTCTAGGTTTCCTCATGCCAAGGACCATGGCCATGCCCTTCAGGGGGTGGTGTTTATTGGGGGTCGGGGTCCTTGCTAGCTCTCAGCATGTTCCTTCCTCCCCAAGGAGCCTGCGTGGTCTCTGGCTGGTGTCCTTCATGGGTTGTGGTTTGGGGCTGTAGTGATTTCCCTGTTTTATCAGCCGTGCTGACGTTTTTCTCGATCTTTAATGGTTTTGTGTTGTTTTCAAGGGAGAACGGAAATATGCTGCTTCTCTACCATCTCCACAGGAAGTCGGTCGGTTTCTGAGCTGACTCCTGGGGGCATAGCTAGCAAGAAACAGGCCTGACTTCTTTCTTCACTAAGCAACATGCTAGGACGTGATGAGACGAGAGGCTAGACTGTTGGGCCTTTGGGGTAATGCCCTTGAGTGGCAGCACCCCAAGTGGCCAACACTCAGAGATCACTCCTGTCCCTCTCCTGAGTTCTGCTCCTTCGCCAGGAGCATCCTGAGGCGGGTGCAGGGCCCAGAAGGCTCCGCAGAGGGGAGCCTTGGCAGGCCTAAGTGACCACAGGCCTTCCACGGGGCTGCTGGTTGTGACGCTCATGCTGTGTGGTCACACCTTGTCTGACGAGTGTATCTTTTCTCCCCTGAGAGAGAGAGTCCTCCTAGGAGCAGGTGACAAGGGGCTGTCACCCTACTCTCGCCCCATTCCTGACACTGAACTCCACAGGCACGTGGGTGGGCAGTCACCGTTGGCCCGGACTCAGCCTCGAGCGTGTCCTGCCCTGTGGCAAGTGGCTTGGGGGTGGCCCCAGCGTGTCCGCCTGCCCCCGCCCCCTCGGCGATGCTGGGGACACACCAGTGGGAGGTCACTCCAGTCGTGCATCATGTTCCCGCCTTGGGGCTTCTGCTCATGCTGGTCCTTCTACCTGAGCGTGTCCTCCTCACACCTGCTCAGCTAAGCATATTCCCACAGATGCAGGGAAGTCCCGGCTCTTGTCCTTATAAAGCTCCACACCCCCAAAGCCTTTCCCAAGTCCCCTCTTGACTGAGGAGCGAACACCACCCCAGCAGGTGCTCTTATCTCAGTGACACTAGTGATAACTGGATGGCAGGTGACATTATCCTATTTGATTAAGGTGACCAGATTTTAACATTGGTAAAGCGGGACACCATTGACCAGGGGGGAGGGGGTTCTTGATTAAAAATTTGGTCTGTCTCCCGCAGTTCCCTAGCTTGTCGTGCATTCTTTCAAAAAATCGGGACTTTTTTAAAACGCTGCGGGACGCGGGACAAATTGTTAAAAATCGGGACTGTCCTGCCAAAAGCGGGACGTCTGGTCACCTTATATTTGATGTAAGGAGAGACTGAGGCTCAGTGACTTGTCTGGGGTTGGGGGTGTCACGTGGCTGGTAAAGGCATTGTCAGGTTTTGAACTCGGATCCTGGAGTGGATTTTCACCTGTGACCTGCTGTCCTGTCTCTGAGTCCTCTCGGCTGAACTGGAGACAACTCCTTGTTTTGTTCTCTCCTTCGGTCTGTCTTCGAGCCTGCCCACGCCTGTGGCTCTTTGCCCCTCTTGGAGCCGGGGGACAGGCTCCTTTCTGGCCAGGGCTGGGGAATGCAGCTCCTGAAACCAAAAGAGCGCGCTGTTCTTTAATTCCTAGGAGATACGACCCCCTCCCAGCGCCGGCCCTCGCAAGTGTGACAGCACCCTCTCTCTCCCTGTCACGGACACTGCGCACGACAGCCCCGCAGACAAGGGAAGTGGAGGCAGGCGAGGTGGCCGAACTTGCTGGAGATCACATGGCTTGGGCCCTTCCTCTGTGCTGCGGGACCCACAGCTTTGGCAGAGAAGTGACTCTCCTGTCCTCTCTTTCCCTCCCAGGGGCCCTTGGTGAATTCTGCCATGGTTATTTAAGGAACCTCGTCTCAAAGTCCCACTCTGCAGTTCCCCATCGACGGGAAGGCTTGGACTCCAAGATGATCATAAAGGAATACCGGATTCCTCTGCCGATGACCGTGGAGGAGTACCGCATCGCCCAACTGTACATGATCCAGGTGGGGCACGGGGGGCTCCCCGTAAACCTCGCAATTGCACTGGAGTGTGGCCGGGAAGCACAGTGCGGGCACACAGAGGCACAGGACGGTCTTGCCAGCGCTGTATTCACAGCGTCGTCTCGCTGGTCCACACCTGGTCCTGCCTCGTTGGCTTGGGCTGCGTTAGCAGAACACCACAGATGGGGGGGGTGTTCCTACACAGCACGGTCCTGGAGGCTGGGGGGCCGATCGTCACGGTGCTGCCGGATTCAGTGTCTGCTGAGGGGCCTCTTCGCGGCTCCCTGTGTCTTACATGGCAGAAGGGGCGAGGGCATTTTCTGGGGTCTCTTTTTATAAGAATATGAACCCAATCATGGGGGCTCTACCCTCATAACCCAACCACCCCGATGTCCTGCCCCCTCAGTACCATCACATCGACAGGGCTCCAACGTGGGAACTTGGGAGGGAGACAGAAGTTCAGTCCACAGCAACCCATTTGGCAGACAGGAAGGTACAAGGCCCAGGGACGTTGAAGGACTTGCTCAGGAGCATGCAGCGTGCCCCCAGCTCCCGGCCCACATGTTCCTCACGACCCTGGGCTGCCTGTGGAACCCCGGCGTCAGCTCTGTGGCTGATCACAGGGTCACAAGTGAGTTTGAGGATGACAGCGTCCTGTGATAAGCCAGATGCGCCAGCCTCCCCACCACCAACATTGTTGGACGCCCTACTCCGTGTCTGTGGGGCCCGGGGCCCTCAGCATCTGGCTGCTTGTGGCCCAGACGTGACCACAGCTCCCACTTGCTGGGGTCCTGCTCCATGGTGGCCCCCCTCCCAGCTTCCCTGCCAGCCTCTGGCTCAGCCTCAGTGCCCCAACCTGGCAGCTCCCCTCCCAGTTGAGGGTCAGATTCTGAACCTGCTCTTGGCTGAGCCCGGCTCCTCTGGGCATGTGGATGTCTCTGTCCAGCCTCTGGCCACTCAGAATCATCATACGGGCCCGTTCGTGCAGGGAGAGCCTGGCGGCCCTCTGCCTCCATCCCTGGGTTTGCAGAGTGGCTCTCACCCTTCAGCCCAGGGCCCTGAAGTTAGTTACGAGCTTCCTCCTGGGCCCCCAGCTCCCTTCTGGGAGGAGCTGGATGAAGCTGCTAGAGTTTGGAAAGCGTGACTGAGAGCAGAAAGCCAGCCCGGCCTCCCTGGGGGGCTCTGTCTACTCCACGCTGCTTCAGAGGCGCCACTCGATTCCCTCTTGAACTACTTACCCCCTAATTATTCCTGGAGAGCCAGCGGAGGGGAGGAGACATCCACCAGGGCCCCCGGTTCCGAGCGTCGGGAAATCGCTCAGCCTGTTGGAGGACTAGGCTGATCTGCCAAAGCCACTGTCTGTCCTGCGGCATCCTAATTGCCACCCAAGCCAGAGCAGCCTCAGGCGCTGCAGGCGGCCCCTCGGCTCTGCCTGGCCGGCTGGGCGGGGATGGGGGGCGCAAGATCCGGGGGGGCGGGATGGCTTTTGGCTTCTAGAATGGCCGAAGCTCTTTTGAGCTTTTAATCACCTCTGACTCTGGGCTCCTCAAAAACATCCATCTTCACCCCGTCTTTGGAGGTGGGCGATTTTTTAAACACCTACCCTTATGCCTCCAATTTAATGCCAGACATTCCATGGCCTCCTACGTGGTGCCTCCTTCACAGAGATGAATGGAAGGCGCTTCCTGCTCTCTACACACGGAGAGGTGGGAGCGCACGCAGCCCACGGCATACAGGCCTGCGGGAGCAGCGAGTTCCGGGAGACGAATGTGAGACGGATGCCCGTGAACTTCAGGCCAGCCCTCTGGGCTGCGCTTTGTGGAATGAGCAGGCCTTCACAGAAGGCGCTGCATTTTTTTGGGCAGGAGAGCAAGACCTTAGGTCATTTCTCCCTCGTCTCGTTTACCAGCTGGGGTGGCAGTGAGGCATGGGCCTGCTTTCTGAACAGGCTGCCTCCTCGGTGAGGCTGTGAACAAGGCGGGATGGGCCCACGTGTCTTGTATCGTGCCTGACCCATGCTCAGTGTGCGTGTTGTTAAAGCTTTACAAACAAACAAGCAATGACACAGCTGACCTGGCATTCCAGAAACCCCGCGAAAGCTTAGTGCAGAGTGAGCGGCAGAAGTGCTGCGTCAGGACCCTAGACAGCTCCGGGAGCTGCTCCCTGGAGGCTTTTTCTTTGGCCCCCTCACTCCCCTTCATCAGCCCCAGTGTCTTGGCGGGGATGCACCTCCACCCACCCAACCCGGGAGCCTCCTGTTTGTGAAGGGTCCTGGCCTTCTCCTGTCTGTGCTTTCTCTGCACCAGGTCCCAGGGAGGGAGAGGGCAATGTAGGCAGGGGTCACAGGTCAGGCCTGGCCCTGGGCATGAGCACCCCTGGGGGGCTGGGCCTGTTTGCTGCCTGTCTGCCCTGTCGGAACGGCTGGCAGGGACGCCGAGGCTCCATTGTGAGCAGAGCAGGGCAGCACAGTCCGGGAAGAGCTCGGTCCTAAGGCACAGCTCTGCTGGGGGAGACCTGTCCCCTCGATGCCATCACTGTGGGGAGCCAGGGGTCAGCTCTTTGGGGTGCCATCTCCCAAGCTGAGGGCGGTGCCCAGGCTCGGAAGGAACTGGTGACAGTTGGGACCAGAATCCATTTGTTCGTTTGACCAGTCTTTACTAAACGCCTACTGCAGGCACCGAAGCATGTGCAGTGACACAGACTGAGGCCAGTCTGGGTCCCAGTGGCTCTGCCACTGTTCACTTTGGCCCTTGTACCCCTGTGCAGCCCACTGTATCCGTCTCCCGTGAGCGACCACAGCCACCACCACCACGACCACGAGCAATGAGGGTAGCCTGGGTGCCAAGGGCCTGACATACATCACCTACTTTAATCCTCGTACCTGTAGAGATTGCTGTTTGTCCCCATTTTACAGATGAGCGTTTGAGGTTCAGAGATGTCAAGGGACTTGCCCAGGGATGCACAGCAGGCCCGTTGCAGACAGGCTTTGTGTGCAGGTGTGGCTAGCTGCCTCTTCCATGGTGCTTGGAGATCTTCTAGTGCCCCCAGCTCTCAGCTATTGGATAGAACAAAGCTGCCTCACTACCATCTGCCTTCAAAGCCCACCCCTCACTGGGCAGTGTGAAGCAGCAGAAACTCATTCTCACAGCTCTGGAGGCCAGAGTCTGAAATCAGGGTGTCAGCAGGGCCTGGGTCCCTCTGAAGGCTCCTGGGGGGCAGGGGGGCTCCCACCTTTTCCCCTCCAGCCTCTGGCCGATACCTGCATTTCTTCCGCCGCTTGTGGCTGCATGCCTTTGTCTCTGCCTCCATCCTCACTTGACTGTCTTCCCTCTGTGAGTGTCTGTGTCTCTGTTTTCTCTTTGTATAAGGACACCGGTCATTGGATTCAGGGCCCACCCTAGCCCAGTGTGACCTCACCTTAACGAAGTATATCTTCAAAGGCCCTATTCACAAGTAGGGTCACAATCTGAGGGTCCAAGTAGACACAGATTTTGGAAGATGCTGCTCAAACCATTATACCAGGGTTTGGGTAGGTAGGGAGCCCCCTCCCCGCTTAGAATTTTGGAAACTGAGACCAGAGAGAAGCAACTTGTCTCTGGATGAGAGAGAGTTGGTCACCAAATTGGGACTGGAATCCACTTATTTGCTCCTAAATATTTATTGAGCACCTACCTTGTGCTGATACGTTTTCCTTCAAGAGTCTGTGCTATGGACGAGCAGGCCCTGGAATCGAGCAGGTCTGAGTTCAAATCCTGGCCCTGCCATTTAGTGACTGTAACCTCGGGCAGGTCACTCCACCGCTCTTGGCCTCTGCCTTCCCAGTGTAAATTGAGGGGGAAGAGCCGTACAGCTGGAGGGGCTGTCGTAATGACCAAAGGGGACAGGACGTGCAGAGCACTTAGCACAACCTCGGATTGATGAAGTTACTGGAAGGGGCAGGAGCTGAGAAGGTGTCCAGGAAACGGTTGCTGCTTTCATTACAGAATCTGGGCCACTTTCCAGGGGCTCCTTTGAGGAGTGAGGTGGCGCGTCCCTGCTCTCACTCCATCTGGTGCCTCCGCCTGGGTCTTTGGTTTATGTCTTTTCCCCCGAAGGAGTCCTGTTGATCTGGGCCACAGAGATACAGCCCTAGAGAGGGCCGTGCTCCGGGGGAGGCGGTGCTGTTGGGAGTCCCCGTGTATGTACGTGCCTAGGTGTGTGCACTCAGGGGCGTGCGTGCGCTTGTGAGCAAGCGCGCACCTGCTGTTCAGGAAGCTGACCGAAGTCGGCCTTGACGATGCAGTCACGTCACTATGGAAACAGATACTGGGCGTAACGTGGCCAGCCTCTCAGCTGCAAGCCTTCCTGCCTGAGCAGACCCCCGAGCTTTCGGGACACTGGGAAGGTCGTCTCTGGTCGCAGTGCCTCCTGGGCCCCTTCCCACGTCCCACAGCTGATCTCTGACAGCTTAGTGGGTACATGAGGCAGGGGTGGGTTTTGTGCTTGTTGGTTTTGCTTTATACACTTTGTTAAGATGGAAGTCGCCTGCTACACAGTTCACACCTTTAAAATACAATATTCATGGAGTTATGAAATCATCACCACAGTCCATTTCAGAACATTTTCATCTTCTCAGAAGTCATTCCCTTCCCTACCACCCCATCCCGCCATCCCCGGGTGACCACTAATCTCTGACTGGATTTGCCTTTTCCGGATATTTCATACAAATGGGGTCATATAATATGTGCAACATGTGACCCCTTATGTCCGTCCGGCTTCTTTGACTTAACATGAAGTTTTTAAGGCTCCTCCATGTTGTATCGTGTGTCAGCGTTTCATTCCTGTTTATGGATGAATCATGCTCCATGGCATGGATATAATTTGGTTACCAGTTTTTCAGTGTGTGAACATTGAGGTGGCTTCTACGTTTTGACTTCTGTGAATTGTGCTGTTGTGGGCATTTGTGTACAAGTTTCTGTGTTGACACGTGTTTCTGTGTTCTTGAATGTACACTCAGGGGTGGAGCTGTTGAGCTATGGTACTTCTATTCAGCTTTTCTTATTTTTATTTTTAAAGATTTATTTTTATTGATTGGTTTTTTTTTTTATGATTTATTTATTTATTTATACAGAGTCATAGACAGAAGCAGACAGAGAAGGGGGAGGGCCCAGAGCAGTCTCCATTGTTGCACGTCATCAGTTTTCAACATGGTTTTGTTCCACACAGGGTGTGGGGGCCGCTCAGGGCAGGACCTGGGCTGGGGGCCTCCTGCACAGGAGGCATGGCCTCTCGAGCCAGAGTCTGAACCAGGGGCCGAGAACCAAACTGGGGGCCTCCCGCATGGGAAGCACACTGCAGTTCAGCATGTGGGTCCACACGGGCCAGGGCCAGGATTCGATCCTCGGTCCCCAGCGCTTCAAAGCAAGTGCTTAACCCACTGAGCCATTCCGGCTTCCCCTATTTTTATTGTTTTTGACAGAGACAGAGAGAAGGGGGAGGGCCCAGAACAGTCTCCATAGTTGCACATCATCAGTTTTTCCACATAGTTTCATTCCACAGGTGGGCTCGGGGCTGCACAGGGCAGAAACTGGGCTGGGGTCTCACCCTGGTGAGAACCGAACTGGGGGCACTCCCCAGTTTAGCATATGGGTCCACACGGGCCGGGGCCGGGATCCGATCCTCAGTCTCTGGGGCTGCAAAGCGAGCGCTTAACCCACTGAGCCATCCCGGCTTCCCCCTATCCAACTTTTTGAGGGACTGCCAAACTGGTTTCGACAGCAACCAAACCATTTTCTTTTCCCACCAGCCACGTAGGACAATTTCAGGTTTTTTAAATTCTTAAGCATATTAGAGTAACATTGGTTGGTAAGAATTACGTAGGTTCCAGGTGTATAATGCTACATTACATTGTCTGTGCTGCATTGTGTGCTCACCACCCAGTCAGTTCTCTTTCTATCACCATATACTTGATGCCCCTCCCTTCTCCCCCACCCTCCTCCCTTGTTACCCTCAGGTACCCCCTAAACTGCTGACTGTAGGATATGTCCATGTGCTTGATAGCCATTTTCATATCTTCTTTGGAGAAATATCTATTCAAGTCCTTTGACCCTTTTTGAATTGGGTTATTTATGCGTTGTTGAATTTTAGGAGTTCTTCATATATTTTGGAGACAAGTCCCTCATCAGATATATTATTTGCAAAAGTTCTCCCCCACTCTGTGGGTTGTCCTTTCACTTTTTTCAGAGTGTCCTTTGATTACACAAAAGTTGTAAAATTTTAATGAGGTCCTTTTTTTTTTGTTTGTTTGCTTATGGTGTCATATTTAAAGAAACTGTTGTCAAATCCAAGGTCATGAAGATTTGCTCCTATGTTTTCGTCTAAGACTTTTATCATTTCAGCTCTTACATTTATGGCTTTGATTCATTTGAGTTCATCTTTATGGTGTGAGGTAGGGGTCCAGCCTTATTCTTGTACATGTGGACAGCCAGTTGTCCCAGCAGCATTTGTTGAAAAGATGATTCTATTCCCATTGAATGGTCTTGGCATTCGTGTTGAAAATTAAAATGTATAATGTATATAGACATATGGGTTTATTTCTAGACCCCCAACTCTATTTCATAGATTTGTCTGTGCTATGCCAGTACTGCATCATTTTGATCTCTGTATTTTTGTAGTAAGTTTTGGTGTAAGAAAGACTGAGGGGAAGCCGGGATGGCTCAGTGGGTTGGGCGCTCACTTTGCAGCGCAGGGGACCGAGGATCGAATCCCAGCCCCGGCCCATGCGGAACCATGTGCTGAGCTGGGAGCTCCCTTAGTTCAGTTCTCTCTCAATCTCTGTACCTCTCTCTCTCTCTCTCTCCCTCTCTGTCAAAAATAAATAAATAAATAAAGATACTAAAAAAAAAAAAGAAAGAAAGACTGAGAATTTCAACTTTGTTTTGTTTTCAAGATTGTTTTGGCTATTTAGAAACCCTCTCAATCTCATATGAATTTTAGGATTGAGTTTTTCCATTGCTTCTACAGAAGAGGCCATTGGGATTTTGATAGGGATTGCATTGGATCTATACATTGATTTGGGAAATAGTAATATCTTAATAATATTAAATCTTCCAGTGCATGAAAGCAGATATCTTTCCATTCATTCATGTCATTTCTTTTGGCAGTGTTTTATAGTTTTAAGTGTACGTCTTTCTGTCTTTCACCACCTTGGTTAAATATATCCCGAAGTATTTTAATCTTTTGGATGCTATTGTAAGTGGAAATAATTTCCTTTTCCCATTGTTTGTTCTTGTGTGTTGATTTTGTATCCCAGAACTTTGCTGAATTTATATATTAGGTCTAACAGGTGTTTAGGGGGATTCTGGAAAGTTTTCTGTATATGAGATTATGTCATTGAAAAATTGAGATAGTTTTACTTCTTGATTCCAGTTTGGATGCTTATTATTCTTTCTTTGTCTTGCCCACTTCATCTGGCTGGAACCTCCAGTACAGTATTGCACAGAGGTGAGAAAGCAGGCATCCTTGCCTCGTTCCTGACCTTGGGGATACTGTCAGTCCCGAGACGGACGGGAGTCCGAATGCAAGAGTTTGCATGTGCAGTGCTGAGGCTCAGAGGGATCTGTGGCCCACTCCGTCTGCTACAGGAGTCCTAGGGCACATGGAGCCTGGGTCTGGATTTGGGGGTCCTGAAGGGACACAGGACGAACCAGGCTGGTTGGCCAAAGCCCCTCCTCCCTTTCAACACTCTGGGACCTGGCCTCCCGAACCCCTTCGCCTCTGCAGAGTGCTCTGGTCCCCACACATCACAGGTGCTTTGGTCCCCACAGAAGAAGAGCCGCAACGAGACGTATGGTGAAGGCAGTGGTGTGGAGATCCTGGAGAATCGGCCGTACACGGACGGCCCCGGCGGCTCCGGGCAGTACACACACAAGGTGTACCATGTGGGCATGCACATCCCCGGATGGTTCCGCTCCATCTTGCCCAAGGCCGCCCTCCGAGTGGTGGAGGAGTCCTGGAATGCCTACCCCTACACGCGAACCAGGTGAGCCCGGGGCAGCCCTGCACCCCAAGGAGCCTCCGTTCCAGGTGGTGATGTTCTGAAGGCCCCCCAGGGCCCCCCTCTGGAAAGCCTGTTCACACAGTTTCCTCCCAGCCTGCCCCCGGGAGGAGGCCAGGAAGGCATGGGTCCAGTGAGGGCCCCAAGACCCCCTTGCCTTCGGGGAAGGCTCAGGGAATACGAACTCATGTTCATGCTCACCTGAGACCATACAACAGTCAGCAAGCAGCCTGGGAAGAAACACGAATGAGGCAAGACCAACCCCGAGGCCTTCAGCTACCATGCTTTATTACCTCCCATATTGAGCTGAGGTTTCCTTTGGATCACCCTGGTAGGGGCCGCTTCACTCTGTGCCCCCTCCCCACCCACTGCAGGGTTAGAACAGTTGGCCACCCCTCGCTATGCATGTGGGGTCCCCATGAGTCTGGTCACCACTCCAGCCTCCTGCTCCCACCTGGGCCCCCCTGTAGACCCTTCTCTCCTGCCCAGTGGGGTCCAGCAGGCCCTGGCCCGGCCAGCCCCATACCCACCCCCTCCAATGCAGGCCCTGACCGATGCTGTTCTTCCCCACAGGTTTACTTGCCCTTTTGTGGAGAAATTCTCCATCGACATCGAAACCTTTTATAAAACTGATGCTGGAGAAAACCCCAACGTGTTCAGCCTGTCCCCGGTGGAAAAGAACCAGCTGGCGATCGGTAACCGTCCCCTGGGACGTCCCTACCCCAGGCAGGACCATGCGGCTGGTTTCCCTGCCTGTGGGCCCCTCGCTTCTGCCCCTTGTCTCCAGGCCTGGCAGCCACCAGACCTGCTCCTGTCCTGGGTGAGGTGGTCAGGGTGGCGAGCAAGCCGGCGAGGCCCCGGGGGAGCAGGATGGGCCTTCCTGGTCCCATTTTCCTGACACGCACACCAAGGCTAAGTGCCTCTTCCACCCTGAGTCCCTTCCTCCCATCCCTTCGAGGTGCACATGGTGTTCAGGAGGTCATTTCAGGAGTCCATGCACAGTGCCGTGAGCCGGGCGGGGACCAGTGTCCCCTTAATGACGTGTGGCCTCTGCTCTGCCCTCCTCCAGTTGACTCTGCCATGCAGGAAACGGCCCCATTTGTTAAGTTTACTTTTTAAAGAGAGGCCAGAAATCAGGATTTTCACGTGAAATAATCTCCATTTCTAAATGCTGGCAATGTAAGATCCTTGTAAATAAACTCAGGCTGGCCAAGCAAAACACACCGCTAGGCCAGAGGCAGCCCCGTTTCTCCAACCCTGGGTTCCAGGCCCACCGGAGCGAGCCCCGTGGAGCTGTTTCAGGCAGACACTTGGCTGGCATTGAGAGGTGGCTGCTGGTGAGCTGGGTGCAAGCTCCCAGGATGCCTCTGAGGGCAGCGAGGGGCCCCTCCCTGAGGCCCCCCACCGGTCCCTGCTCCTGCCTGAGTTTTCCGGCCCCACTGGGGTTTGGAGCTGTTAGTGTGCGGGGGCTGCCAGAGCAAAGCACCACAGACGACGGGGTGTCTTAGATGCGGAAGCTTCTTGTCTCACAGCTACGGAGGCCAGGGGACCGAAACCGAGATGTCAGTGGGGTGGGCTGCTTCGGGGGTCACTGAGGGGGAATCTACTCCAGGTCTCCCCCCCCCGCCCCCGGTTTTGGTGGCTGCTGAGTCTTTGGGGTCCCTTGGCTTGTGAACACATCACCCCCACCTCTGCCTTCATCTCCGCCTGGCGTTCTCCGCACGTGTGCGCGTCTGTGCCCACCTCCCCTTTTTAGAAGCACGCTCGTCCTATTGGATGGGGGCCGCCCTGCTGACCTCACTTTGATTTGATTACTTCTTTAAAGGCCCTGTCTCCAAATAAGGCCATTTTCTGAGGTCAGGACTCCAGCCTGTGAGCTGGGCAGGGACGGGGGAGGGACACAGTCTTCTCACAACAGGAAGGAAAGACCGGCAGTCATGACGCAGGCCTGGCCGGAGCTGCACGGCTCCCTCCGGACTTCTCTGGACATGGGTGAATCCCAGCCGTCTCCTTGGTGGCCTTTCTGCCTGAACTGGGCATGTGGCCTGCACTGGGACGGACTGTCACTGACTTTGGCGGAGCCAGTGTCTGCGTCTGCACATCACAGCCCAGACACAGCGCCAGCAAGCCAGGGAGGTGGGACAGCCAGGGCCTGGCAGGGGCAGAGCCCCCGAAGTGCCATCATTCAGCACGTATCCCCTCAAAGAAGGGCTCTCTGAGCCACAGACCCTGTCCCCGGTTCCTGCTCAGCACATGTGTGCTAGCCCTGCTAACATTGGTGCCTCAGCAGCCAGTATAGCAGTGGTTTTGATTTGGGGGGAGGAGGCTTGTGACATGGTTCACGTCCTTCCCAGAGTCACGGCCATTCGTCTTGTGAGCCTCCTCCCAGGTCCCAGCATCCCTGGCCTCGTTTCCTGAACGCCCAGCCCCATACAGCATCTGCTCCCCGCTCTCGCCCTTCCAATGGCTCTTCCGGTCTCCCGCCTTCCTAGGAGGGGTTGCCCTCAGGCCAGCCTGCCTCAGACCGACTCCCCCTCAGGGTTCCACCCGGGCACTCAGCCTGGCAAGAAGTGGCCAGTGTGTCCTGCCCTGTCCCCGTTTCTGTCCCCTCACGTGGATGCCCTGGTGGCTTCCCTAGCTGCCCCGCCCCTCGGTCAGAAGTCAGTTCTTCTGGGAGCGTCTTGGCTTCACAGTTCTGCTCTTGTCGCTGAAACGCCCCCTTTTCTGGGAAGCTTTTCCCAGCCTTCTCTTCTCACCTCCCACCCCATCTGCTTTGGCAAGTGGTGGGATGCACGTGAAACGTGGGGCTTGCTGACATGATCTGAAAGGGCAACGAGGAGAGATGGAGGTCAGAGCAGCCCAGAGCAGCGTGCTCGCCCCTCACGCTCGCCCGTCAGGCCCTGGGCAGCAGGGACAGGGGGGGAGGAGGCGGGCAGGGAAGGGTGGGGTAGAGGTCGGGGCAGAAGTGGCCACTCAGCGTCTCCCTGCAGACTTCATCGACATTGTCAAGGACCCCGTGCCCCCCAACGAGTACAGGACAGAGGAGGACCCCAAGCTGTTCTGCTCCACCAAGACCCAGCGGGGGCCCCTGTCAGAAAGCTGGATCGCGGAGTACAAGCAGCAGGTCTTCCCCATCATGTGCGCCTACAAGCTGTGCAAGGTGGAGTTCCGCTACTGGGGCATGCAGTCCAAGATTGAGAGGTTCATCCACGACACCGGTGCGTCTGCTGGCGCCCCCGCCTGCCCCTCTCCGCTCAGTCCCGACTGGCACCTGGGCGTCACCTTGTGCCTCCAAGAGCAAAGGGGCTGAGTATAGATGTGACAGAACCACACTGTTGATTCTGTGCTTCACACATGTCGTATCCGCTCACCAGAACCCGTGAGGGTGGCCGCTGTCACCCCTGTGTGTGGAGGACACGGGCCCAGTGCTGGGTCTGCACCCAGGCCCCTCATCCTGAGCAAAGGCTCTTGCGCTGGCGTGGGTGCGGCCGACCCCGGCGTGGGTGTGGGCCGACCCCAGCATGGGTGCGGGCCGACCCCGGTGCAGCACGCCTGCGCCCACAGCCGGGAGCTTGGTGGGGACACAGACCATCCTGGCTGAAGCAGGGAAGGGAGAGGGTTCCCCAGGCGGGCCTTTCGGATTGAAGTGGTTTAGAAAGGACAGCTGGGGACACACAGCAGCCTTTCTCTAGGGAAGTGGAAGGCATGTGCCCTGAGACCCACTGAGGTCCCTCCCAAGCCTGTCCCCTTGGAGCACCTCAGATACACGTTCTGGAACGTTCAGGGCGGCAGCTTTGTCAAAGCAAATGGGCAAACCAACAATGAAAGTGAGCCAAAAGCCGATTGAAAGGAGAAGAAATAAATTAAATGTGGTATTTCAACCAAATGAATACCATATAGCCGCAAACGTCACAGTCACCCCACCCCACCCCTCAAAGAAAAGCCAGTGGCAGAAAAATGCATGCAGTGCAACACATACACATGAATGTCAATAACATGCAAACCCACCCGACGTACTGGGTAGAAAAACACATCTGTGAGCTAAAACTGGGAAGAAAAGCAAGTGACAAACACAGAGTTCAGAGTGGACGCTTCGGGACAGGGGCTCCATGCCGCTCCCTGCAGGGTGGTGTGCGTGTAGGTGCCGAGTTCCTTCTCAGGGGTTTGACCAGCGTTAGTGAGGCCTCACCGTACACGCCGTACACTGCACCCGTTGTCCCAGGAAAGTGCCACAAGTTTTAGTGTATTCCCAGAGCCATGCGCACAGTTCTAGAACAGTCCATCGGCTCTGAGTCTTCACCCCTACTCCTACCCCAGACCTCGCAACCCCATCTGCTCTCTGTTCTTTCACTCTATACCCTAAAAGCTACCTAGTTTTATAGGTGTATCTATATTCCATTTAAAAAAGAAGAGCCAAGCCGCTTTGAACTTGAGCTTGACTTTCCATGGGGAACTTGACAGGAAAGTGCAGGAGACACGGAGCCGGGAGTCCTCCTTTAGTGCCTCCCCGCACCAGGGCAGGACCCACACGTTCAGGGTGGCTGCTGAGCAGACCCGTTACCTCTGGAGGGTCCTCTGCTCCAGGGGCAGAGTCCCTGTGAACCTGTGTGGCTGTCTGTGAGCCAGACCCCTCACTCACAGGTGGGGAAACTGAGGCACGGGGGCAGTGATTTACTGGGGGCTACACAGTGGGTGTGGGTTGGAGCATTGGGGCGCCTGCCAGCCCCCAGCCTGGCCCTCGGGGGTCGTTCTAACGCGGTCCCCCCATGTCCCCTGGCCCCCGGGGCGCAGGCCTGCGGAAGGTGATGGTGAGGGCCCACCGGCAGGCCTGGTGCTGGCAGGACGAGTGGTATGGGCTGAGCATGGAGGACATCCGGGCGCTGGAGAAGGAGGCCCAGCTCATGCTGTCCCGCAAGATGGCCCAGTTCAGCGAGGACGACGACGAGGAGGCCGCGGGGCTCAGCAAGGGGGAGGCTGGCCAGGCCCAGGCCCCCGGCGAGCCCCCCCAGGCCGGCAGTGCCGGTGAGGCCCTGGCCAGCCGGGGCCTGAAGAAGCAGTGGTCCACGTCCTCCAAGTCCTCGCGGTCGTCCAAGCGGGGAGGTGAGTGCTGCCCGCCTGTGCACCCCAGCGACAGCCCTCAGCGCCTCCCCCGGCAGCCCCGGCCAGACAGTTACCACCCCAAGAACGGGCTCTTGCTGTCGGACCTTGTGGGCCGCAGCTGCAGGGGATCAGGCCCGCTCTCCTGCTTGTAGGAGAAGCCTGGCTCAGCCCCCAGCAGGTGCCCCCCAGACTCGCCCCCACAGCCCAGCAAAGACAGGCAGGCTCGCTGTGTGGGAACCCTGCTCCCAACCTCTCGCAGGACCCAGCCATCTACAGCTCTGAGCAGCCAGGTTCCAGGAGGGGCGCCCCGTCCGGTGGGCCCTGCACACCGAGGAGGGGGCCCTGCTCCGAGGGTCCTGAAAGGCTTCCGATGCTGAGCAGGGTCTTTCTTAGGGGGGCTTCTGTGAACGTGCCATGGCTGTTTTGAAAGGCCAGGCCTCCCCTCTGCAGATGCGGCTTTTCCCACGCTGGGCTAGTCCATGCTTGTGCTAAAGGGATCCTGCAAACAGATGTGTCAACAGCTTTGCTCTCACTCACCTCCCACCCCTACCCTGCGTCCCACCGTGGGCTGGGCCACAGGAGAGCTTAAGGAGCTCACTTGAGGGCAGGCCCAGGCCTGTGTGACTGCAGGGCCCTGCCTGACACCCAATACACTCCTACCGCCATGTCCTCCCTGGGACTCCCCCGCATTGTGCCGGGTGGGCTAGGAGGGCACCCTCTTGAAAGTTCCAGGAGCTTCCACCTAGACGAGCCGGGGGTGCTGCGCCCCGTCCCTCCACTTCAGTCCCTCCCGCGCCCTCTGGCCTTGGCTCCAGAGTCACCACACCTGCCTGCCCGGCAGCCCTGTCCTGCTGGGCTGTCAGTCAGTCAGCCTGGGGCTTTGCCTTCCAGCGAGTCCTTCCCGCCACAGCATCTCGGAATGGAGGATGCAGAGCATCGCCCGGGACTCAGACGAGAGCTCGGATGACGAGTTCTTCGATGCTCACGGTAGGCGGGCTCCTGGAGCCCTTGGGGGGCCTTCCGGGAGAGTGGGGCAGGGGCGGCAGATGCAGACTGACGTGGCAATGACCTGTGGAGAGTCCTGAGCGAGCAGCACGGCGTGAACTGGCCTGGGTCTCAGGCTCCCCCTCACCAGACACCCAGACGTGCACTGGGCCTGGCCAGACACCGGAAACTCCCCAGAAATGGACTTACACTCAGACGGAGGCTTTTTCCTGTGTGTGAACTTATTTCCATAAGAAGCTTTATAAAAAAAGCATGACTTCTTATCATTTTCTAATTGTTCTGTAATTACCTTCTTTTCTTTTTTCTTGGTTAAATTAACACACATCTTATGCAGAAACTTTAGAAAATGAAAACAAGCAGGAAATACACGAAGTGCCCATGTTCCCACCAATCCCCAAGTAAGCGCCGTGCGCACGCGGCCGCCGGGGCTGAGGCCTGAGCACAGGGCCCTTGGCGCTCCAGGCCTCGGCCGCCGCTCTCGAGGGTGTCAGCGGGGCTCCAGACAGGCCTGGCAGATGGGTTCCCGGTTTGCAATTTGTAAGACAGGACACAGGCTCAGCAAGTGCCGGGGGCTCGCCCACAGGCACTCGGCAGGGTTGGGGCTGGCAGAGCAACCACCGAATACAGCGTCTTAGTAAACCGGCCCACCCTTCAAGGGGAAGAGCTCGGTAGTCCATGTCCAAGCCAAAGGGAAGCACCTGGTTTGACCCTGGGACTGGGGGCGGGGCCTGGAACAGGTGACAGGTGCTTCCTGAGCTGGCCTCTGAACCTGGGGCTTCCCTGAGGGTGGGGAAGACTGTTTTGGGCATGCCCCCCCCCAACCAGCCAAGAGGCTGATCTCCTGGCTCCATGTCCCTGGCATGAGGAAAACACCCGTCAAATGTTGAAACTTTAGAAAGAGCTGGAGAAGAGAAGAGACAGCCAGCCAGGGGCGACAGAGTGTGAGTCCCAGGGACACTGGCCCAGTGACCCCTCATGTGGCCAGAGGAGGGGCAGGCACGTGCCAGAGCCCGACAGAGAACGTGTTCAGAAAAGCAGAGACAGGGCTCCCGATGGAACTGCTCACAGCTGTGCGAAGCTGTACTTTTGTGGACACTGAAAACGGTCAGAGGCGTCAGCTGATGAGTGTGGGAACTAAGTGCAGTCCCTCCCTACAGTGGAGTAGGAGTCCAGCCTAAGACGCTGTGACGTGGATGAACCCCGTCAACCATGATGCTGAGTTGAAAGAAAGGCAGACTCATCTCTATGAAGTGTCTGGAGGAGGCAGGCCCATAGACACAGGAAGCAGATGCTCAGGCGCCGGGGGAGGGGCGATGGGGAGTGACAGCCCGATGGGCTAGGGGGGTCCCTTTAAGGGGATGGAAACGCTCTGGAACCAGACATAGGTGATGGCTGCGCAGCTTTGCGAATGTACTAAACGCTCCTTTAAAACGGCTTCCATGGTGAGTTTCATGTTACGTGAGTATAACCACACTGTTTTTAAAAAGGTCAGGCAGCTGCCCCATAAGGGTGCGGCCATGTGTCTGTCCTCTTAGGGAAGGGAGCGAGCAGAGCCAAGTGCGGAAGGGCACACGGGAGCCCCCAGAACTGCTGCTCTCAGCCCCCCACTTGCAGGAGCGCTCCTCCTATCGCCCATCCAGCCCTGGCCCCCGAGCACCGTGCTGAGCCCCGCTCTCTCCCCCGCAGAAGACCTGTCCGATTCAGAGGAGATGTTCCCCAAGGACATCGCCAAGTGGAACTCCAGTGACCTTATGGACAAAATCGAGAGCCCCGAGCCCGAGGACACGCAGGGTAGCCAGCTTGGGGGCTGCGGGCTCCTCTGACACAGCTCCTGCGCAGGGCGGGGACCCCCAGGGCCCCGCCTGTCATGGTCACAGCCCTGTCTGGTGGGCCTGGCGCTGCCGGGCTGCCCCCTCTACTCACCACCCCCACCGCTTCTGTTGCAGATGGTCTGTACCGCCAGAGCGCACCCCAGTTCCGAGTGGCCTCCAGTGTGGAGCAGCTGAACATCATCGAGGTGGGTGCCTGGGGAGCTGTGCCCGGCCGGTGGTCCCCAGGGCTGCCAGGGGAGGGGGCAGGACCCAGGACAGTCCCACGGGGGCAACAGAGGCAGGACTTCGCACCCTCACAGCCTCACGCCCACATCGGCCTGGGCCCAGCCCCCCGACATCCGAGAACTGGCAGGGAGGGTGTAGACAGCCCCCAAGGAAGGCCCTGACCCGGCTCCACCCTGGAAAGTCCAGTGAGACGCTTGTAAATTCCAGAACAAAAATAGGCTCTTTACCCTGAAACTAGCCTTTCTGCAGTCCCTGAAGAGAAAAAGATGGAAGGGCAGGAAGCGAAAGCCATGCAGGCAGGAGTGATGTGGCCGGTGGCCGCCACCCCGCTGGGTGCCCAATAAAGCTGTCTTGGCGGAGAGCCTGTGTCTGCCTCCGTGGTTCTCTGCACAGAGCTCACACCCCTTCTCCACATCCCCTGTGGGTGGTCGGAGCTGTTTGCATTGGGGGAGGGACGGTCACACGCTGTGGTCACTGCACGGCTGCCCATGGTGGACACGGCCCTGGGGACTCAGGACCCCTGGGGAGTTTGGACTGGGTGGGGTGGGGAGGAGCTTCCACCCTGCCCTCCCGCTTTCGGGCTTTTCTGCTCTGAGGTCTGAGGGAGCTGAGGACCTGGGGGGTTGACTTCCAGTGGCTGGTTAATGGCAGTAAAGCCGACGGAGCCCCCACTACTTGCCCTGCACACAGCTCTGACACCGCCTCCCCCGCAGAGGGGCAGAAGGGGCTCGGGCTCCAGATCGGCTGTGGGATGTTCGTTCGGACCCAGCACTGGTTCTGGGTGCTGCCACCCACAGCCAGATCCCTTTTGTTTGCAAAAGCCCCCAAACTAGCCTTGCGGAAGGCAGCGTTATGGACACTGACGGCACCCCCAGTGTGCCAGGGCCCTGTCACACCTGCCTCCCATCCGCTCTGTGCCCACCGGGTCCATATCTCAGGCAGGCCGTGCCCCCAGAAAGCGGCTACGTGGGAGAAGTTGTGTCTGGGACTGGCCTCCTGGGGTCCCTGAAGAGTCCCAGCAGACGGGCACAGGCTGGCCTCCATCACCCCACTGCCCACCCCGCCACTAAGTCCCCGTGGGACTCTGCCTCCCCCATGGGTGGCCAGGGGGCTGCACGAGACATTTATTTCTTCCACGAGCCCCAAGCCTGTGTGTGCTGCTCGGCTCCGGGGTCCATGTGGCGGTTCCATCATGGCCTGTGGTCTGGGCGGCTGGTGGCCCTGCCCTGCCCTGGGCGGTGAGTCCATCCCTGCTTGGCAGCCCGGGGACAGGTGTCACTCCACACTGTGCTGGGCATGCATTCCTGCCCAGGCCCCAGGGCCAACTGGGCCAGTGACCAGCCCCCTGTTGGGGATGAGGCAGCCTCTGCTCCAGGCCCAGTGGAGCCCACCAGCCCTCCTCCCTCCTCACTTGCCCGAAGCCCTCTGCCTGCCACCCCTCTCCCAGGCTCTGTTGACACGGATCCTGCCACTACTCTGCCTCTTACCATCTGCCGGCCAGTTCAGGGCCAGCTGCCCCACGTGGGCCCCCAAAATGGCTTCAGCACTTGGTCTGTTCCCCTGGTGCCCTGGGAACAGCCCCTCTCTTCATCCAGTTCCCTTCCCCACCCCTCCTGACATAATATGGGCACATCAAGTGCTCGCTGTCGGCCCTTGGCCTCCCCTAGTCACGCAACAGAGAGGCCCCTGGGGGTGGGGCCACAGCCTGGGTTAGCCGGAGAGCACGGAGCTCTGGGTTCCAGTCCAGCTTGGCACAGATGCGCTGTGTGGCCTTAGATAAGTCCTTGGCCTCTCTGGGCCACCACCCCCTTGTCTCCAAATGGAACAGTTCCAAGTGTGGATGTGTGCAAGTCCCGGGTCTCACGTGGCCTCATTACTTTGAGTGGGCCTGACAGCAGGAGGTGGGGTGATTACCCCTCACAAATTAGGGGTTCAGATAGACACACCCGCATCTCCCTCCCACTGGAAGATGCTGGAGCTGGGCCAGTGCAGGGACACCGCTAGACCTCGGTCTAACCAAGAGTCCAGAATGGCGGGGCGGGGGCGGGGGCGCTGTGTGGATGGAGGGAGGGCTCAGCCGTGGAGGAGTGGCCAGTCCCTCTTCAGTGACCCCGTGACCCTGGCTGACACACAGAGGAGGGTGGGCAGCCCCAGAGGCCCCGTCCTGGACCCTGTGATGGGAAGTGGAGCCCGGAAAAGCCTTCTCCTCCCATGACCCCCGAGCCCGGGGCTGAGGAGCTGGAATCGGGGTTCTCAGGGGGAGCAGGTGGGCCTCCGCACGCTGCCCCCAAGCGTGACAGGGGCCTGGGCAAGGGGCTGGGTGCCAGGGGCGCTGATGCCCATCCCTTATCTTGCGCAGGACGAGGTCAGCCCGCCGCTGGCCACCCCGCCCTCCCAGATCCACGTGCTGCTGCTCGTGCTGCACGGGGGCACCATCCTGGACATGGGGGCCGGGGACCCCAGCTCCAAGCAGGGCGACACCAACACCCTCGCCACCGTGTTCGACACTGTCATGCGGGTGCATTACCCCAGCGCCCTGGGCCGCCTCGCCCTCCGCCTGGTGCCCTGCCCGCCCGTCTGCGCCGAGGTCTTCGCCCTGGTCTCCAAGTGAGTGCGCTGGCCCGCGTTGCCCACCCTCCCCCAAGCCCCCTGGGGGCCGGGTGACTCCCCCAGCGCCCCCGGGACACCCGTCTGCATGTCCAGACCTGCCATCCCGCCCGTCCTGCCCAGAGGGGGCAAAACCTATGCAGGTGTCCGGGTATGGAGTCAGGAAGGCCGGGGCCCAAGGCTGAGCCTCAGTTTCCCCTTCTGTGATGTGGGAGTGCCGACCTACCTCTGAGACCTGGGGCCTGCGTCCCCACCAGGTCTGCCGAGTCATAGCCGAGGCTCCCAGGGTGGCAGGTGGGCCCCTGGGGGGTACGCTGAGGCCACCTGCTGTCTCTTCCCCCAGCCTCAGCCCCTACAGCCACGACGAAGGCTGCCTGTCCAACAGCCAGGACCACATCCCCCTGGCTGCCCTGCCCCTGCTGGCCACCTCCGCGCCCCAGTACCAGGAGGCGGTTGCCATGGTAATTCAGCGGGCCAACCTTGCTTACGGGGACTTCATCAAGTCCCAGGAGGGCGTGACCTTCAATGGGCAGGTAAGTCGCAGGGCTGGGGAAGGGAAGACAGGAGACCCTCAGGGTGGACCTGCGGGACTGCCCGCCCAGCCGGGCCTGGGATGATTGATGGCTCTCCCCAGCCTGCGTCCCAGCAAGCAGGGCCTGTCCCCCTCCAGGTCTGCCTGATCGGGGACTGTGTTGGGGGCATCCTGGCATTCGATGCCTTATGCTACGGCCACCAGCCCGTGTGTGAAAGTCAGAGCAGCAGCCGCAGGGGCAGCGTGGCCAGCGTGCAGGTACCGGCTTCCCGCGACCCCCAGAGCAGGGTCGCCTCCAGGATGGGGTCCATGTGGCCCTTTGGCCCCAGACGTCCCCGAGGCCCGCGGTAAAAGCCAGGGAAGGGCAGGCCACCAGCACAGGTGCCCAGCGGGGCGGGGCGGGTGCACCGGGCAGCAGTCGAGGAGCAGGGTCTGGGAAGCGGGGTGGGGACCCTCTGAGCACCGCAGTTCCTCTGCTGCAGGGAGCGGGTGGGAGATCCCAGACCGGGAATGCAGGCCGGTCGTCCCCGCCCAGTGGGCTGGGGACATGGGAGCCTGGGCAGGGAGGTGACGGGGTGAGAGGCAGGCCTGACAGCGTCAGGGGAAAGGACAGTGAAGAGGGTGCCGGGCCGGCAGCCACCCGGCAGTGAGCCTGCGTGGGGCTGTTCCAGGACACTGACCTGCTGACCCCGGGCGCCCTGACGAGTGCGGCACATGGCGGCGGCGGCGGCCTGGAGAGCAGCCGGCACCTCAGCCGCAGCAACATCGACATCCCTCGCAGCGGTGTCACTGAGGACCCCAAAAGGCAGCTGCCCCGCAAGAGGAGCGACTTGTCCACCTATGAGCTGGACACCATCCAGCAGCACCAGTCCTTCCTGTCCAGGTGGGTGGGGTGCCCGAGAGGCCCCCGCCAGGGCAGGACGGGGACTCTGAACTGGGAGGGGACGGCTCAGGGCTGACCACCCAACAGGTTGTGCTGAGGGCCAGTGTGCGAGCCCCCAGCCCTGGGCTAGGGGTGGCAGGACTGGGCCCGAGGCTCTCCGGGCAGGTCCAAGTGCCCTGTAGGGCGTGGCTGCGGTGTCGCACATGCTCCGGGCCATCTTGAGCCACAGGGAACAGATCGGTGGGGGCGGGCGGCAGAATTGACCACGGGCAGCGTGGTCCTCGTGCCAAAGGCCTCCCTAGAGAGCGTGGGACCTGCTGTGTCCCCCCAGACCCAGGGCCGCTGCGCCTGGGAGACAGCCCGGGGTCCAGCCGTGTTTGGGCCGATGACCCCTGAGGGGCCCAAGGGCCGGCCCCGAGCAGGCCGTGGTGTGACCGGGCGTGTGTCCCCCGCAGCCTTCACGCCAGCGTGCTGAGGACCGAGCCGGGCTCACGCCGCTCCAGCAGCTCCACCGTGCTGGACAGCGCAGGGGCCCTGGGCAGGTTCGACTTTGAGATCGCGGACCTCTTCCTCTTCGGCTGCCCGCTGGGGCTGGTCCTGGCCTTGAGGAAGACTGTCATCCCCACCCTGGATGGTGAGCAGGGCGGGGTCGGCAGTACAGGAGCGGGGACCCCCATCGCAAGGCCGTGGCTGGGTCCCAGGCCCCTTTTCTGGCCCCCGGCCCCCGATATCTGCTGTTTCATTTCGTCTCCAGGGCGCCCTTAGGAGCTGAGGTCCAGATAGAAAAGGGGCCCTTCCAGGGTCAGATGGGGACAGACTTATCTGCCCAGCTCAGAGCTCAAGGTCTCTCCAGAAGGAAAGATGTGAAGCCAGGCACCCCCAGCCCCAAGGTGCCCCAGCCACATGCTCCAGGGACCCTCAGCACAGTCTACACAGGGGGGCAGGACCTACAGGCTGAGCAGCCCGTCAGAGCAGGGGTTCCTGCTGGTGACCCCCAAGATCAACCAGTGTGGCCCAGGGAGCCCTGTCGTCCTCACTGTGCAGGGTCCTGTTGTGTCTCCAGGTTACAGAGAGCTAAACTGAGGCCCACAGCAAGTAAGCAGTGGCTCACACCTACGTGCACAGACACAACGGCGTCATGTTAAAGAGTGGGGAGCACCTACTCTTTTTGTGTGTTAAGTGAAAAAAAAAAAGCAAAGTTCAAAAAGTATGGCATATGTCCCTATTCCTGTGTTTTTAAAACTGCTGATAGTTTATACGGGTTTCCACTGCTATCCAACAGTAGTGCGTTCCTCTGAAACCTTTCCTAAGCCGAAACGGCACAAATCAAAGAAGCAGTTGCCACTAATGTATACGGGAAACTCTTCTGAGTGTTCCCAGACCCCAAAACGACCTACCAAGTCATACCAAACCTGCATAACTACCGTATGCCCAGCGTTACGATTTAAGCAGAACACCCTCATGGAGGTCTGTGAGGCTTCTCTGTACGTTAGGACACATTGTGCTCACAGCTGCACAAAACGGATGGAGATGAAGCACAGATGGTCCGACACCATCCAGAGCTCTGGTGGCTGGGTGCTGGCATGCTGGGTCGGGGTCCGGGACAGAGCTGGGCGGGGCCCCGCAGGCTGCTGGGTGCCCGATGCTGGGTGCGCGCTGCCTGGGCTTCAGCTCGTGCAGAACAAGAGGTTGAACGCGACTTTCACTTTTGCCTTTTTTCCTAGAAGTGAAAGAGCTGTTTTGGTTATAGTGAAAACAGGGACAGAAGGTCCCCGGGGACTCATGATGGTTTGACATACGATTTTTCAACTTTACGATGGAGCAAAAGTGATACGTATTCAGTAGAAACTGTGCTTTGAATTCTGATCTTTTCCCGGGCTGCCATATGCGGTACAATGCTCTTGTCATGCTGGGCGTTACAAAACAGGCTTTGTGTTAGACGATTCTGCCCAGCGGCAGGCCGATGTCAGTGTTCTGGGCACGTGTAAGGGAGGCAAGGCTACACTATATGATGTTTGGCGGGTTAGGTATATAAAATGCATTTTGACTTGTGATACTTTGAACTGAGGATGGGTGTATGGAGACCTAACCTCACCGTAAGTCAGGAGCGTCTGTACTACTATAGGACTTTCCTAAAAGCAAAGTAACAGAACGGGAATTTTCTGAAAGTGGGTGTTAACGCTACCGGTACTTACCTTGTTAGATTCATGTGAAGTGGTTGGAATAGCAGCCGGTTCTGACAGCCTAGGGGACATTTCCAACCATAGGTGGGTGCCACCTGCTAGGCCACGCATGCGCGAGAGGGTCCCTAAAGACGCACGTGGAACTCCAACCGCGGGGACTCGGCTAGGAGGCAGCGTTCCATTGTGTCTTTTATCATATACTCTTGTACTTAACTTTTTTAACAGTCATTATAACATTTTCCATTTAAAAAAAAAAGGGGGGGTGGTTAATAAAGGGACAAGGGCCCAAACAAATCTCAAAGAGATACATGCTTTCGGGTTTTCTGTGTCGGGGACCCACACTTCGCCCCATCCGCCCCGCCCCACTCCGCTGTAAGCCCCGCCTCCTCGGGGCGGGGCTAGCCGGCGATTTCCGCCCCGCCCCACTCCGCCGCAGGCCCCGCCTCCTTAGGGCGGAGCTAGCCTGCTATTTCTGCCCCGCCCCCAGTGTTCCAGCTGCGGCCTGCCTGCCAGCAAGTCTACAACCTGTTCCACCCTGCCGACCCTTCGGCCTCGCGCCTGGAGCCCCTGCTGGAGCGGCGGTTCCACGCGCTGCCGCCCTTCAGCATCCCCCGCTACCAGCGCTACCCGCTGGGGGACGGCTGCTCCACGCTGCTGGGTGAGCTGCCCGGCCCAGATCCGGGGGCGCAGGGTAGGGGGCCAGCGTGAAGGCTTCTGGACGCCCCCACGCTCAGCCCTCCCTGGGGACGGCCCCGTCCCGCCCACCCCAGCGTGTGTCCCAGTGTCTCGTCGCGTCCTGGTGCCGGAGGCGCCCCGCGTGTCTGTGTCCGGGCCTGTGCGGGCGGCCCACGCGAGTGTGTGTGTTCTTGTCCTCTCTGTTCTCTCCCCGTCTGCCTCCAGTCGAGACCGTGCAGAGAAACCCCGAGCTGGTCCTGGAGGGCGGGCCCCTGGCCCCGCTCCCGCCCGGGGACGGCTTCCTGGAGACCAGTATCCCAGTTCCCGCGCTCGCCTGGCAAGACGGTCCCCGGCCGAGCCCGGGCTGTGCTGAGTGTGTGTAAACTCCCCGCCTGGCCTGGTCTGCTTGGCTGGCTAACCGCTGCTCCTCAGGCTCCCCAGGCTCCCCACCCCCATGCGCTCCTGGGCCACCGGGAGTTTGTGGACCGAGGTGATGAGGAAGGGGGACCCAGCAGGACAGGTCCCGGGGAGCAGGTCCTGGTGCCCCTCTGCACACCGGGGCAGAGGCAGGAGGGGGCCCAACGCAAAGGGAGCACGGGATCCCAGAGAGGGGAGCAGCTGTCCAGTCCCAGGGCTCTGTCCCCACTTTGTGAGGCTGGCGTGGGCAGCCAGGAGCTGGGGGGAGGCCTTGAGCCCACCAGGACCCTCCTGCTCCCCCAGGAGAAGCCCTCAGGCCTGGTGAGGGGTAGGATTCCCAGGGTCCCATGTCACCTCCCGCACCCTGTCCAGCTGCGGGTCCTCCCGCTGAGGCCCGGTGCCCTGGCTCTGCCCTGCCCTCAGCCCAGGCTTGGGCGACCCTGGCTCGAGCCCTCAGCACCTGCTGTTGTCAGTGCAGCTTGTATGTGAGGGACACATGCAAATCCTCAGGGTCGGGAGAAGCTGCCCAGGCCCCCCTTGTTGGCACCCCTCAAACCTGGCTGCCGTGGGCCGTGGGTGAGGCCAGGAAGGCTAGACCAGATCAGGAACAGTTGGGGGCGGGGCGGGGGTTAAGGGTGGCCAGGGAGGGGTACCCTCCGCATTGCCTCCTTGCGCTCTGTGTCTGTGTTGGTCCTGTCCTCCCTGCCTCCACCCTCCCTCCTCCCCTGCCACAGCTCTGTGCCCTGGCCCCTGGGCCTTGAGCAGGCAGGCCTGGGCATACTTGGGTGCACCCTCACTGCCAGCTGAGCTCTGCCCAGATGCCATGCTCGCCTGCCACTGGTAGTGAAAACCTGGCCTGGCATGGCCACCACTCTGCCCACTCGGCCCTGGGGCATGCTGGGTCCCCCCGCCACTGCTCAGGGACTGGGGGGGCCAAGCCGACGGGCCTCTCTTACCCCTGGGTCTCTGGTCCCTGCCCACCTGCAGCGGATGTGCTCCAGACCCACAGCGGGGTCTTCCAAGAGCCAGTGGCCCCCTCCTCACCTGGCGCGGCCCCCACCACCCGAGGTTTCCGCCGAGCCAGTGAGATCAGCATCGCCAGCCAGGTGTCGGGCATAGCCGAGAGCTACACAGCGTCCAGCATCGCCCAGAGTGAGTGCAGGGTGGCCCCTCGGTCCCAGCAAGGGACCGTGCGCCCCCTCAGGGGCCAGCTGGTAATGTCTGGACACAGTTGGGGAGGGGGCGCTCCTGGCATCTGGTGGGTAGAGACCAGTGATGCTGCCCAGGGCACCCCAAAGAAGAGTGATCTGGCCCCACATGTCCACAGGGGACTCAGGGTGGGGGAGGGTTAGGAGGGGCAGCCCAGTGGGCCAAGTCCAGGAGGTATGAGATCGATGGCACCATCCCAGAAAGCTGGGAGACGATGGGCCAGGGGGGCAGGGTGCTCGGTGAGGGAGAAAGCTGGGGGGCCGTTGCTGGACAAGCCAGAGGGTGGGTCTCTGCCAGCCTCTCCTGCTGCCCCAAGGGGGCTGGAGGAGACCCATAACTGCCTTCACTCCGTGGCCCCTGCCGCCCATCCCAGATGGTTCTCAGCACCAGGCTGGAGTCCGGGTCACCTCTTCTCAGCTCCCCCTCCCGGCCTGCTGCCCCGCCATCTTCCCGGCCCTCATGGCTGGTCCTGGGGCGGCCTGTAGGGGTGGGCAGCCTGGGGGCTAAGGCTGGGGTGGTGCCCTCCTGCGAGGAGGCTGAGGGGGCCTTGTGCTCCCCCCAGCTCCTTCCTGGCCTGTAGTGGCGGTGTGGGTGGCCCCAGCATGGCTGAGGCCTTTCCCGTTGTTCTTGTTCTCAGAGGCCCCAGTGCCACTCAGCTACACCCCCAGCGTCAGGCGCCTGTCCCTGCTCGCCCTGCCCCCCCCACCCCCCACCCCCCCAGGCCCCCACCCGCAGGCCAGGCGGGCAGACCCCAGCCTGGAGAGGGCCCCCCGCCTCTCCGACTTGGACATCAGAGAAGGTACTGGGCATCCCATGCCCTCTACCCACACACCTCCTCTCACTGGGGCCCCTCACCGTTTCCAGGCATGTCTCACCGCCAGGCCCTGCTCACGGGCCCCGCTGAGGCCTAACCGGGGCGCTAGAAGCTGGGCTGGGAGCACTCAGACCTCCAGGGAGGAGGCAGGAGGGGCTGGAATTGGCTGGGGCTCGGGGGGGGGGGGGGGGGGGGGGGGGGGGGGGGGGGGGGGGGGGGGGGGGGGGGGGGGGGGGGGGGGGGGGGGGGGGGGGGGGGGGGAGGGGAGGCCCCCAGGGTCGTGGGTCAGGCAGGCTGCCCGCCATCCCTGAGCAGTTCCTGCCTGTGGCCACTGGGGGAGCACTTTACAAGCCTCATCTCAGGCCGGGGCGGTTGCCCAGCCCCAAGCGGGAGCCGAGATTCACACTCAGCCTGTCTGGGCTCCCTGGTGCTGAGGGGGACAGCAGGCCTTGCCTTGGGGTTCAGGAATTGTAACAGCCCCCCTGCAAAGCCTTTCACAGCCTTGAGGCCCAGGGGTCAGACGGGGAGCCAGGAGAGGCCCCATGAGGGCAGTGAGGGGACCGGGGACGTGGGGTCAGCAACAGGGCCAGGCACAGCGCGTCCTGCCTCCACACCGGGCTTGTTTCCTCCCTGACTAATGTCACATCCTCAAGGCCTGCCGGGGCTCTGGCTGCTTCCGGTCCCGGCCTGTGCCTTCGCCTGCTCCGTCTGTCACCCAGTCTGGGATGACACTTGCTTTTGCTGTCACCCTTTTCCCTGGTCAGAGGAGGGGCTTGTCTTTGGGTAGAGCCAAGCCTGAGGGGCCAGGTGACCCTCTGGGGTCCCAGCCCAGTCACAGCCCCTCCTCCTGGCAGTTGCTGCCAAGTGGTGGGGCCAGAAGCGGATTGACTACGCCCTGTACTGCCCGGACGCCCTGACGGCGTTCCCCACCGTGGCTCTGCCCCACCTCTTCCACGCCAGCTACTGGGAGTCAACGGACGTGGTCTCCTTCCTGCTGAGACAGGTATCCAGGGCCCCACGAACAGGCACACCCATGCCTCCCAGGAGGGCCGCCTCACAGACGAGGGGGACCATCGGGGACCCCGCCCTCTGATCCGGTTGGACCAGAGTGAGCAGGTGGGGAAGCTGAGATGGAGTGAACAGATGCATTTGCAGTCATGGGACAGATGTGAATGTGGGGGGGGGGGTCTGCCAGTGGGTGAACCCTTCTCAGAGATTCCTGTTTCCAGCTCCTAGAGCTGCTGGTCTCTCCCTGCTAGAAAAGGGGGCCCCGGCTTGAGCCTGCCCAATGGCCTCCGTCTGCCCCCCCCACTCCCCCCAGGTCATGAGACACGACAGTTCCAGCATCTTGGAGCTGGACGGCAAGGAGGTCTCCGTGTTCACCCCCTCGAAGCCGAGAGAGAAGTGGCAACGCAAGAGGACCCACGTGAAGCTGAGGGTGAGGGTGCCCCAAGCCTGTGGTCCTAGCGAATCCTTATAAGAAAACCCATCTTACAGATGAGGAAACCGAGTCGCAGGAAGCCGGCAGGCTTATTTAATCCTCATTGTGTGAGGCCGGGGTTATTTCCCCCGTTACAGACAGGGAAGTGTAGTCAGGCTTCCTAATTTACACCCCAAGGCCATGTGGACTTGAACCTGGGCCATCTGGCCTTAAGCTCAAGGTCACCCCCGTGAGGCCATAGCAGAGTCCGGGAGACCCCAGCCCCACCCCCCACCCTCAGCCACCTTCTCCTCTTCCCAGAATGTGACAGCTAACCACCGGATCAATGACGCCCTTGCCAATGAGGACGGCCCACAGGTTCTGACGGGCCGCTTCATGTACGGGCCCCTGGACATGGTCACCCTGACTGGGGAGAAGGTAAGGGCATGGGGAGCCCCCGGCCCCAGTGCCCTGTGGCTGGGGTGTGGGAGGCAGGGTGGGGGGGCCACATGTGACCAGCCTGCCTGGTCCCCAGGTGGACGTGCACATCATGATGCAGCCACCCTCTGGCGAGTGGCTGCACCTGGACACCCTCGTGACCAACAGCAGTGGGCGTGTCTCCTACACCATCCCTGAGACATGCCGCCTGGGCGTGGGCATCTACCCTGTCAAGATGGTGGTCAGGTACGGTGCTGTGTGGGGCGGGCAGCCGAGGCGGGCTCCTCTGGGGCAGGAGGCAGAGGCTTGGGGGGGGTTCTGATGAGCTGCCCCCCCCTCCCGCCCCAGGGGAGACCACACGTTTGCCGACAGCTACATCACTGTGCTGCCCAAGGGCACGGAGTTCGTGGTCTTCAGTATTGATGGCTCCTTTGCTGCCAGCGTGTCCATCATGGGCAGCGACCCCAAAGTACGGGCCGGGGCTGTGGACGTGGTGCGGTGAGTGGCCCTCAGGGGCACAGCGCATGGGGCTGGTGTGCCCGAGCAGGGGACATCTGCAGGACTTCGGGCCTTGAGACGCCTGCACCACCACTTACTAGTTGTGTGACCTTCATTTAAACCAGTGGTGTCCCACCTTTTGGCTTCCCTGGGCCACAGTGGAAGCCAGTGATAGCTTATGAGATAAAAATAATAATAATTGCAAAAAAGTCTGTTTTAAGAAAGCTTTAGAATTTGTGTGGGGCCACATTGAAAGCTGTCCCCAGGGCCTCGTGCTGCACAAGCTTGATTTAGCCTCTTGGTGTTGAGGTTTCAATGCCCTCATCTGGGCGGTGGGTCCTCCGCTGCAGGGGGCGTGGGTGGGACTGTGAGCCGGTCCTGGCCGCACATGGGGCTCCTGGTTGTCGCTGGTGCCCCTTAGTGCTGGAGCTGGATCAGAGATGCTCTCTTCAATGGAACGAGTGTGAGCTGGCTGGGCAAGGAGATGGGGCGTCCCAGGAAGGGGGGACGGGGTGGCCGTGGGACCCAAGGCCTGCCCCTCGCCCCCAGGCACTGGCAGGACCTGGGCTACCTCATCGTCTACGTGACGGGCCGGCCCGACATGCAGAAGCAGCGGGTGGTGGCGTGGCTGGCGCAGCACAACTTTCCCCACGGCGTGGTGTCCTTCTGTGACGGCCTGGTGCACGACCCGCTGCGGCACAAGGCCAACTTCCTGAAGCTGCTGCTCTCCGAGGTGGGTGGGGCGGGGGCGGGGCTGAGGGACCGGCGGGGGCGGAGGGGCGGGGCCAAGCGGCGAGGGGCGGGACTGAGGGACCGGTGGGGCGGGGCGAGGGGGGCCAAGGGGGGCGGAGTGGAGGGCGGGGCGAGGGGCGGAGGGACCGGCGGGGGCGGGGCCAGTGCCGGAGCCGGTCTCTCCTACAGCTACATCTGCACGCGCACGCGGCCTACGGCTCCACCAAGGACGTGGCGGTGTACAGCGCCATCAGCCTGTCCCCCATGCAGATCTACATCGTGGGCCGGCCCACCAAGAAGCTGCAACAGCAGTGCCAGGTGGGTGGGCAGACCTCGGCGGGCGGGCGGGCTCCGCCCTGGGACAGCCGCTCTCCTCACCGTCCCCCGCCCCCTGCAGTTCATCACAGATGGCTACGCGGCTCACCTGGCGCAGCTCAAGTACAGCCACCGGGCACGGCCAGCCCGCAACACGGCCACCCGCATGGCCCTGCGCAAGGGGAGCTTCGGCCTGCCCGGCCAGGGCGACTTCCTGCGCTCCCGGAACCACCTGCTCCGCACCATCTCAGCTCAGCCCAGTGGGCCCGGCCTCCGGCACGAGCGGACGCAGAGCCAGCCCGACGGCGAGCAGCGCGGCCAGCGCAGCATGAGCGTGGCGGCGGGCTGCTGGGGCCGCACCATGGCTGGCCGGCTGGAGCCAGGGGCCGCCACGGGCCCCAAGTAGAGCCCGCGTAGTTTGCAATTTGGTCTCCATGGTGCTAGGCCAGGCAACTAGCCCGCCAGGAGGCCTGGCCTGAGCACATGCCATCGGCTGGGGACTAGTTTGTCGCAGGGCCACACACAGCCCTCCCAGCCCTGCCTCATGCCCTAGGGCCTGAGGACGACCAGCCTCAGGATGAGGGAGGGACCAGGACCCCCATGTGGAGTGGCCTGGGGGTACTCCTGTACAACTGCCCTGCCCTGACCTCGAAGCATCCCGGCGCCAGGCCTGGGCCCAACCTGCCACCTCCGACCACTAGCTCGCCTTGAACCCCAGGTCCCCTCCCACCTGGTAGCAGCTCCACAAGGGGACAGCCTGCTTGTTCATTCGAGTTACTCAACTCTTCAACCTCACTGGTTTTGCACTGATTTTGCGGGTGGAGACCCATTACCATCTCCTGAGGCTGCAGTCGCTGACGTGCATGAAGTCAACTCTTGGTGACCCGGGACAGACTGCCATACAGGAGGCTCCAGGCAGCAAATCCTTGTGCAAGCAGGAAAAGCCGAAGCTTAATGTCTGCAGCTCTGCCTGGCCCGCCAGCGCCGTGGCAGCCCCAGACCTGCCCACCTGTCACCTGCCCCACCTGCAGCCCAGTGGGGGTGGGCCTGGCATCATCTCCAGCTGTGGGCACAGCGAGTCCAGCTCCCACAAAGCCCTGCCTCAGCCCGCGGGGCCTGGCCCAGCCCTCCCCCTCCTCGCCTGCCATCAGCCAAGGCCCCTGCCAGCCCTCCCGCATTTCTACACCTTTCTACTCCGATCTGATTTCTATGAGGTTTTTTAATTGAGCACTCCTTGGCTGCTTCCTTTTCTTAACTCCTTCAGTGCCAAGTGCAGCCCCTCCACATGAGAGCACCCAGCACTGTGATGAGTCCAGCCTGGTTCTGGGTCCCGGGGCCCTGCCCACTGCCCATGCAGTGGGGTGTGGGCTCCCTGCCTCACCTGACCCTCGTTAGTTCCACTGAATTCCTACTCTGGGGCGGGAGGGGCACACACTTGGGTTTTTTAAATGCCAATTCCGTTCCGATGCCGAATCTAAGAAGCCACAACTCCCGGCGTTAGCTTCACGGCAGGCAGCCACGGCTTCGTTTCCTACCTGGTCAGGACCATGCTGTCCTGCACGTTGGGTCTGAGCATCAGCCCTCCCCCCCCAGAGCCGCCTGTGAGCTCGGCCCCGGCGCTCAGCCCCACAGCCATTCCTCCACCTTCTTGGAGGCCGGGGAGCGCCTCAGCCAGCTGTCCAGCAACCAGGCTCCACATCCACGCTGCTACCAACCTGGAATGGGCCTCATGGCCCTAGGGCTGGGCTGGGGCGGCACACCGACAGATGGTAACCTCTTCCCGTGTGTAGATATGTACAGTCAAAGGGTCATGTAAATGTTCTGCAAAAGTGGTCTATACAGAACGAAAGCTATTTATTTTGTGCAGAGAAAAACGTCTGGAGGGATACGACCTTCAGGGTTTATTCCTATTTAAGATGTAGCTTTTGTTGTTTCAGGCGTTATGTATAAAGCAACAATTATTTTATGGACCAAGTTTTAGTGTAACTGTTGCAGTAAAAGTGCAATATCTGGCCCCCTCTGCTCCCCAGCGGGAAACGCTCGGCCGACAATCAGCCCCGATGAGGGGCCCCTGTGGCCAGTGCCTCCTTCTCTGTGGGTCCCACCTCACCCCGTCTTGCCTACCGCCGGGATGACTAGCCATCCGGAGGAGCACCTGGAAGTCTTGAGCTGCCTGCAATAAAGGCTGGGAAGCTCCCTGGCCCGGGGGCGCCATGTGGGCAGTGGGCACATCCTCTCCCACCAGGCAGCCGCCCACAACTCCGTGCTCCCCACCTTTCTGCCCAGCCGCCAGCCATGCCAAGGACAACAGCAATAGTCCCCTGGGCCTCCCCCAGGGGCCCTTAGCCATAGATGGTGAGATGGGCAGCCCACCCTCCCTGCTGGCGTCTCTTCTATCTCCAGGTCTGCTTCCCGCCTCCCTCATGGTTCTTTTTGGCACAGTCTCCTCTGGAGGAAGCACCAGTTTTTCAGAAACTAAGAAGGGAGGGCAGAGTCCTTTAAAAATACCAAAAAATGTTTACAGCGTTGGGTGCTGAGCTGTGCAGCTCAGGCCTGACCAGTCATTACCAAAGGGTGAGGCAGGCCTTGCTGACTGCCACCCCCACCCCAGGCCTGTTAGAGTAGAAGCCTTAGCCCCTCCCCCAGCCCCAGGACTCAGCCTCAGCCCGCCACCCCGACCTGACCACCTGCCTTCTCTTTAATTTCTAAAGACGGATTCAGCAGAGACCCCGGCCCCTGCTCAGCTCCGTCTGAGCTGCCTGCCCGCCCGCCTGCCGTGTCAGTCTTCACGTCTAGGCCCCCTCCCGTCTGTCTGGGCCATGTGT
The DNA here is from genome assembly GCA_004027555.1 of Craseonycteris thonglongyai. Taxonomy (NCBI): domain Eukaryota; kingdom Metazoa; phylum Chordata; class Mammalia; order Chiroptera; family Craseonycteridae; genus Craseonycteris; species Craseonycteris thonglongyai. The sequence continues at coordinate 92,435 of PVKE010001302.1, forward strand.
GAGCAGTGTCCTGACTTGCCCCACCCTCCCTTGCTGTCCCCGCACCATCGGGCCTGCGTGTGCTCTGTATTCGGTGTCACTGTCTGTCACGAATTAAAGAAGCAGGAAGGCTTCCTTCTGGGTCTCGTTACTGTACCAGCAACCAGAGCGCGGTGGGGCTGGGGGCGGAGGCCCAGTTGTGCGGGGTTGGGGACGGGCAGTCCTTCCCAGTGCGTGCCAGCTGCTCCCATGGCAACACCAGCAGTCACACGGGCCTGTCTAGCCCCCTCCCCAGGCATGAACTTGGTTCATCCTCACAGTGGGTGCTCCGTCTCTGCTTTACAGAGGACACAGCTGGTAAGCTGGGCCGGAATTCTCGCCCAGGCCACCTGGCCCAGCACAGGACTCAGCTGTTATCATCTGCAGGCTCAATGGCAAGAGCAGCAGTCCCCCCTCCAAGCCCAGGGGAGTCAGTTTAAGAGCCAGGTCTCTGAGTCTGGGCTACGGCTGGGGTGGGGGTCAGGGTCGTTCCTGGAGGGCTAAGCTGAGGATGAGCAGGGCCAAGGCGCTGGTTTGGCCTGTGAGCATGACCACCAGGGCACAGCTTTCCCCCAAAGCTCCTGCAGCCTCTGTCCCCCGGCAGTCTGAGGACACCGTCCGCTCCCCGTCAGCACAAAAAGCAACAGAGCAGAGGATGTCTCCAACCAGAGAACATTTAATTTCTGGGCAGTTGAGCTCTTTCAGGAGATGGGGCGCTGATTAGGACAGGGACCCCGCTCTCCACCCCAGCATCTGCGCGGAGGCTGGGCTAGAGGCCCGTGCACAGGAGAAAAGGCACAGAGCACCCACCGGGCTCCCTGCTGCCCACCATGTGCCACCAACACTGTCCACAGCCCTTGGCCAGCGGGCCCTCAGGGCAGCAGCCCTGCTCGCATCTGGAAGGACAGGCCGTCCCCTCGGGTGGCCTGCTAGGTAAGAAGGTACACAGGAGGGGGCACGTCAGAAACAGAGCTGAGGGTGGGCCCTGGGCAAAGGGGGTGACACCCACCTTATTGATCTCCCTGTGCCGTTCCTTGGTCACGATTTCCTCTAAGACCTCGCCATCTCCTTTAATGAGCCTGGGGGAGGGGGAGGGGTGGGCTGGGCTAAGGCAGGAGTAACAGAACCATGACAGGCTGGCAGAGGGGTGCCAGGCCTCAGGCTTGAGTCCCTCCCTCCCTCCCAGCCTTGGGACAGGGATAAAGGTGGCCAGGTGGGCTCAGCCATCAGATCAGCCAGCAGCAGCTCTCTGAAGACCCTCAAGGTCCTTCCAGCCCCTGCAACCCCTTGTACTAGGCAACGGGGAAGGCCCATCAACGCGGACTGCTTTCCTCCCCGGCCTTGGCCCTGTTAGAGCAGCCGCCGCAGCCACTCCAAGTGCACGGGTCGGGGGCCGGGCTTCGCCAGCACTCCCCACCTGGTGCGTCCGGTCTCCGGGTCCACCACCTTGCGGATGACGCTCTGCCGGGCATCCCACTCCTCCTTGGTCATGGGCTTCATGGCCTGGATGCGGGACTTTTGCTCATCGGTCAGGACTGGGAGGGGAGAGGGCAGGGCAGCAGTTAGACCTCGGAGAGGGGGCCCGCCCCATCCTGCACCCCCAGCAGCACCCCACCTGGGCCATCGTCTTCCTCAGCTGATCTGTGCCACTGGTCCAGCGAGGGTCCTGGCAGAGCCTCCGGCTGCTGCCCCTTTGTCTTCTCTTTGCCTTTCTTCTTCAGCTTCTTCCTTTTCTTCTTCTTCTTCCTCTTTTTGTCCTTATGCTTCCCCCGCTTCTTCCGACCGTCGCTGGAGGGAGAGGACGAGGAGGAAGAGGAGCTAGAACTGGAAGAAGAGGAGGAGCTGGACCGTGGTCTCCTCCGGGCCTTGTGCTTGCTTCTCTCTGTGATGCAGGGAGAAGGTGAGGCTAGGCGGCCAGGAGGAGGAGAAGGAAACCTCCCTTCCCTTGCTCTGGCCCGTGTAAGCTCAAGGCTACCAGAGGGGTGAGGCCTCAGGGCAGGGGTCCCAGCAAAACCCACAGCCCAGGCCCCGCTGCACAGAAAGCATGATGAAGCGCTCCCATTTAGTGGATCGATCCATACTCATGGGCCGGCCCAGTCCCGGGACTCTGGATCTTCCACTCCAGGTATGGACGTTCTGCACTACGCGCCCCTCTGCTGCTGTTCACCGGGATTGCCCCCCGGCCAGCCCGGGACACCCACCCGGCGGCCTGTCGCTTCCTCCCTGAAGTCCCTGCACCCCGACCCCATTCTCTCTGGTCCTCACCCTCCGCCCCAGAAGAGGTGGTGCTGGCCTTGCGACTTTGGGCTCGAGAAGCGGAGCAGCTCCTCGGAGAGTCCTTACTGCTCTTCCTTTTCTTTTCCGACCCTCGCCCCCGGGACCGGCTGCGACTCCGCGAGCGCTTGCGAGAGCCGACGTGAGCCATAGCGCCGCGGGCTGGAGAGGAGGAGAGGGGCGCTCACGGTGGGATCCAAGGTCCCCGGGGTCCCAGGACCATCCCCACCCGGGGCAGGGATACGAGGGAATCTGCCGCCGCCGCACGACCCTCACCCACTCCCAGCTCTGGGGGCCCCGGGTCCTCCACCGTGGCCCCTTTAAGGGCCCGCCCCCGCCGGGGCGCTTCACGCCTGCGCACCCGTAGGGCCCCGGAGGAACCGCCCCGATCCTCAGATGCCAGATACGTTCTGAATCCCTCCGGTGCGCTCCTACCCTCCACTCCGCACCCCCCGCGGCCTCGCTGCCGTAAGGAAGCTCCCCGGGGATGCTCTGTTCCCTGCAGAACCACCGGTCGGGCCCCGCACCACGCCCTCACGTGAGGAACGGCGGCGAGGTGACTTCCGGCCCGGGTTGGTGCCCCGGAAGGCAGTCCGGCTGCAACACGGGGTGTCGCTGCCTCTAGCTCCGGAGCCCCAGGTTCCGTCTTTGGAGCTGCCCAAGAACCGGAGTCGGGCGCGCCCAACTCCCGCAGAGGCCCGCGGGGCGCTGCAGGTTCAGCCTCCAGGCCTGGGCGAGGCCGTTCCTGCGCCCGCAGCTCCAGCCCGGCGCCAGTACCCGAGCTCGCAGGCCGTGCCGCAGCTGTGCCCCTCTTCCAAGAGTGCCCTTCCCGCGTGCCCGCAGCGCCCCATCCCGCCAACGTCCCAGGGAGGGCGACCCTACTGCGCGACGCTCACCTCCCTGGGTTGTCGCCTGACCTGTCCGTTCCCTAAGGCTGTGAGCTCGAGCTGAGATGTCCCGGTCTTCCCACCCCCCTACCCCGCCCTCCCAATACGGAGGTTGTAACCGCAAATGTCCGTAAGGGGCCAGAGATCGTGGCATTGAATGAGGGAGGACTCCTGTGAGTGCACCGCACGTCTGTGTAGAATTGGCAGCTGAGGCAGCGCCAGCTGAACTCTGCGATGCGGGAATGGCGCCTGCTGTTTCCAGACCTTTCCACAGCCCCAGGGAAGCCAGGACTCATGATTTCAATATGGAAAGCTCTGGTTTTTAAATGTGCGACCCAGTGTGCACAGTGCACCCCTCACCCAAGTTTGGGGCCACCAAGTTGCAAACTCTTCAATAATAATGACAGCACCAAACTCAGAGGGCTGTTATAAAGCACTTTATAAACTTTTATGTATCATTTGAGTCACAAGCTCGAGGACACAAGTACCTTCCAGGTGAAGAAACTAAGGCACAGAGAGGGCAAGGGGCTTACCCACAGTCACGGAGCTGAAGCGGCAGAATCAGAATTTGAACCCAGACAGTCTGGTTCCAGAGAACCTGCTTTTAAGCACTCAGCACCACTTACAAGATGCTGCTGGTGACCCACCCAAGCCCCCTTTATAGACAGGGGCACCCACCTCTGCTGTGGTGTCCACAGGGAACAGCTCACACCTGCACATTCCTCAGGAAGATTCCCTTGGCCACTGGGAGCCACCTGTCTGGAGATGGATGTCTGGGAAGTTATTCACTACCCCACCCCCCACTCTTGTAGCCAATAACTGATGCTGATTTGTGCTCCAGAGTTCCCATGGGATTGGCCCGAGTTTACACACCACGTGAATCCACATTTTGGCCCAGCTCCTTCCTGCTCTGCCTCCCTTCTGACTGTGTTCCCTCAGTAAACCAGTTGTACAGGACTCCCCTCAGGTTCCGCTTCTAACAAACCTAAGCCAGCCAACTGCTGAAAGAATGCCCCAGGAGCCTGCTTGTCCTTCTGAACCCATAAGTGCCGAGGGCTGCAGGGAGTTTATTTCTGCTCCACTCGACCCTCCACTGCCCTGCCACCCCTCACACAGGTCCCGACCAGGCTCAAGTCAGTGCACACACATCCACGGTGGGAGGCTCCTCTCGGGTGAAGCCGTCCCCGAAGCCCTCGTCGTCCACCAGGTCTGGCTTGCAGCAGCACATGGGGCAGAGGCGGTTGCGCACAGTGGAGGCCCGGAGCCAGATGACGAGGTTCCAGCGTTCCCCGGTGCCCAGGGGCCGGGCCCCGTGCAGCTGGCCGCCCCGGTGCAGGATGCCCTGGCCCACCACCTGCTCCACCTCCAGGGGCCTGGCCAGGGATGAAGGCGCCTGCAGACAGCTGGGCTCAGGCCTGGGCACTCCCAGCTGCCCCAGGCCTTTCCCATGGGTCACAGACACTAACCTGGAAGAGGCCCCCAAAGTACAGGGCGCCCCCCGTGAAGGCCTTGCCCAGGGCCACATTGATGGTCAGCTCAGCATTATCATAGTGGCAACCTAGCTCGCGGTCCTGGTCCGGTGCGTACTTGACCACGAAGGCACGGTGGCTGTCCAGCCAGCCCCCGCCACAGTCCGGGTACAGCAGGGCCATCAGCGGCTGCAGGAAGCGCTCCCGCAGCGGCGTCACCAGCGGCTCATCCAGGCCCAGCTCGTGCAACAGCACCTGGGAGGGGACCCTGGGTGTCAGCAGGGGAACTGGCGGAGCCGCACCCTGGGACCCCGGGGGAGTCCCTTGACTTGCTGAACTTTGTAACAGTCCTTCCGTGATCTCATTTTACAGACGGGGAGGCCTAGGTATGGAGAGGGCCACATAGCTGGCTTGCAGCACTGCAGGTAAGTCTCCCCAGGCCCAGGGGTCCCCACCTCCTGGGCCTGCCAGGCGGAGCCTCACGCACCCCATAGTTGTTCATGGTGTTGGGTCTCCCCTTGGGCATGTCCGACTGCTCAAAGTGCTCCAGCTCCTGCAGGAGGGCTTGGCAGAAGGGTGCGGTGAACACCGGCAGCCGGTAGATTTGTTGCTCCTCTGCAGGGAAAGGGACAGCCTGTTGGCTGGCGGTACCAGTGTGGCGTGTGAGTTGTGTGAGCTTGGGCATGTCTTTTCACTTCCCCCAGTCTCAGTGTCCTCATCTGTGCAATGGGGATAACACGGGCACTCCCCTCCCCTCTCGGGGCTGTGATGTCAAATGATGTAACGTGTGCAGCAGGGGAGAGCTATGCTTGGACCCCTCTCCCCCACTCGTCCCTAGAGCCTCTCATCCAGCCTCCTTCAGATGAGTCCTGAAGAGGCCCAGAAACGGGGAAGGATGAGCTCAAGGACACTCAGCAGGCCAGCCATGGAGCCAAGCCAGCTTCAGAACCAGCCTCAGGCTCTCTGCACCCCTCCCCCCGTGAGCCACCAAAGTCAGCACCCCAACTCAGATGTCTCTCGGGGTCTCCATTTCCCACACAGGAAGGCTGGGGAGCGGCTCCTTCTTGCAGAGCCCTGGTGGGGTGAGGCCAGGCTCAGAACGGACATGGGACGCACCAAAGCCCCCAAGGTGCAGGGCTCGTACGCCTCCCCCGACACACACACTTCTGGCCAACCCACAGCCCAGCCCCAGCCCCACCCAAACAGCCTCTGCACAACCTCAACTGCTGGGGAGTGGGTGGCCATGAGCAGCTCCCCTGAAGCTGGGAGTGGGGTTCCATTCCACAGCCCACCCTGTGCCCCCCAACAGGGTGTAGGCTACATAAGGGGAGCCACTTTTATATGGCTCCCCACAGTATCCCCCAGACCCAGGGTGACAGTCATAAGATTGAGAAACACTAAACACTTCCCATGCACCCAGCCTTCAGGTGCGTTACCTGTCACTCCCATTTCACAGAGGAGGAGACAGACAGGGAGGTCAGGAACTTGGAAGGCTCCCTGGGGCTTCCTGCTGGGTTGGCCAGTGGGAGACTCGGGCAGGAGATCGAGGGCAGGAGGAGAGCGTGGCGTGGCCGTGGGCCTCTGCTCAGGGCCTCGGCAGCTGCCTGGCAGCCCCACTCCCACAGCTCCAGGTGGTGGCAGCTTCTAGAAACCTCAGTCTTGCCAGCACCTTCAGGTCTAGGGACGGGAACTACTCCCCGCCACTGTGAGCCCGGGGCGGGGGGGTGGTCCTTCACCTTAACCCAGCCCTTTGTTAAGCACTGCAGCCACCCCCCCAGCTGGCTCACGCTCGATACAAAGCTTTGGATAACTGATGGCCAAGTGAGTGAGTGAACACAGATGCCCCGCCCCTAACTTTCTAGCTCCTGAAGGTTTGCCCTTTGGAGGCAAACACTCCCTAGTCCAGCCAGGTCACAGGACCCTGCCAGAGCTCACCCGACACGGTCTCCAGCCTCTGCAGCAGGCCCTTGAGGTCCGCACCTGGCGATGTGCTGTACTCAGCTGCAGCCAGAAACTCAGGGGCCAGAGCCATATCCTGTGGGCAGAACACACCAGCCAGCTGTGGGGAAGTTCCCCCTCCTCCCCAAGCCCGGATGCCGCCTCCTACCTGCCCCTGCCAGGTACCTGCAGCGAGTTGTAGACTTCAGGCCGTGCCGGGCGGTAGGAATGGGCGATGAGGGCTCTCCTGGCAGCTGACTCCTGCCCCAGCCGCTGTCTCCGCTCCACCTCCTGCTCAAGCTGGGGGGACACCGAGCCCGGTTACCAGGACAGGGCCTCCCCGCCCCCCAAGGCCATTGCACAGATGAGGGCACTGAGGCTCAGGAAGGCCAGAGCAGGGCCCAGGCTGGGAGCCGCGTCTCCCAGGGCTGACGGCAGGTGCCAAGCGGTGAGCTGAAGGTCAGGGTTGGGATAGTAGGAGCCTGGCAGCCCTGGGTGGGACCTCAACCCCAGCTGATGGGAAACTTCGGGCAAGTGACTCCCTTCTGTGAGCCCACGTTTCTTGTCTCAGAAGGGCATGAAGTAGACAAGTCAGCATTTCCCCGCCTTTTTTTTCTGGTGCCAGGACCCAGGTGCTACAGTGAGTGGGGGCAGGAAGGGGAAAGGGGGGTTCCCGGAGCCTTGAGGGATCGGGGACTGGCAGGTCTGATGACACAGATCTAAAACGGGGTGGTTTAGTCTGGGTGTGGGGTGTGGGGAGTGTTACCTCTTCTATCAGCTGCTGGAAGTCCTTGGGGCTGACGCAGCCTCGGCTGCGCAGGATCTGGGAGCAAAAAGGACAGTGAGCACAGGCTGTGTGGCCCTGGGCAAGTCACTTAACATTCCTGAGCCTCGGTTTCCCCTCCTAAAATGGGGATGGCGAGTCGTGAGAATGAAATGTGATGGCGTTAAGCACAGAGCAGGGTTCGACAGCACCCTGCGCCAGGCCCTGCCCTAAGCACTGTACATGTATATCAGTTCATTTCATCCCTCACCAGGCAGATGCTGTTATCCCCACTTAAGGGGAGGAACTGAGGCACCGAGGGGCGAAGTCATTCTGGTCAGATCCCGAGGGCAAAGCAAACGACTTGGGGACAGTGGCCCCGCCTCCGCCCCGCCCACTTCTCCGGGGCCCATGAAGCCGCTCACCGGGCCGTAGTCCCGGCGCAGCTGCTGCTCGCCCCGGAAGCGCACGTGCAGCCCGTAGCGTGCCGCGTACAAGTTCTCGGAGCAGAAGCAGGCGCAGCGGCAGAAGCGCCGCGGGGCCCCCGCCGTCGCCATGGTGAAGAGAGGCGCGCGGTCGCGCCGGACCGCGGAGGAGCACTTCCGGGACGCCCCTTTCCTAGAGGGTCAAGGGTCAAGTTTCCACGCGCAGAAAAGAACGAAGACTCACCCCCTCCCCAGTACACGGTGTGCGGTGAAGATACTCCCGGGGTGGGACCTTTTCGTTCCGCCTCGGTGTCCCCATGAGGCGGAGATTAATCGCCCCACTGTACAGATCAATTAACTGAGTCACACCTCTGCGGGACGTGAAGAGGCGGCGACTCGGACCTCCCAAGACCATTTGCCGCCTCCCTTTTCCGCCCAAAGCTTTTGAAGAACCAGCCACCACCACGAGGACAGCTAAAGGCGCTCTGGGGTCCCGCCTCGTCTCCAATGGCTATGAACGATCCAGCTCTGTGCGTCTGAGGCTGCGTTTAGCATGTCTTCCCAGGTCCTTGCTTCGCTCTCCAGTTCAGCCAGGGAGTGTCTCCACCAAAACGCTCCGTGCCGCGTGACTTCCGGTGGCACTTCCGGTGGCACTTCCGGTGGCGCTTCCGCAGCGCGCAAGCGTGGGCGGAGGAACGGGGCGTGGTCTGTCCTCGGCCCAGACTCCCCACAAACAGGTCCGTGCTCTGCACAGCCGCAGTGTGAGACGCGCGTGTGCGTGTGCGCGCGTGTCTGGTACAGGGTGCGCCGCAACCCCGGGGACACCTATCGCAGCACGCACAAACCTGTCTCTGGGACCCGTCATGACCCGCCAGGCACCCCGCAGGCCCAGGTCTGCAGAGCCCCGTAAAGAAGCAAGCAAGGCAACCCTATTACTGCGATGGGAAAACTAAGGCTTGGAACAAGGGAGGAAGTCGTGTCTCCTGGAACTGACCCGAACCCCTGCCCCCTGCCCTTGCGTTCCCTCCATAGGTCAGCATGGTGCGGGGAGGGGGCAGGGAGGAAGACTCAGATAAACAGGTGACTACAAATGACCACTGCTGACCAAGCCTGTCTGCTGGACCGGTGGCTCTTCCCCACCGTGTCTCCTCCCCTGTAGCGCACCTGTAAGTCTAGGTACCATCACCATGTCACAGGTGAGGAAACAGATTCAGAGTGCAGTGTAGAGCTGTACACCTGGGAACTAGGTAATTGTTATAAACCAATGTCACCCTGATAAATTTAACAAAGAAAAGAAAAAGAAAATGCAGTGACAGATGACAAATATGGGGCTTGAACCCAGCCGTCTGATCTCTGAGTTCCCTGTTCACCACGGCAGGGGTTCCGTGGTGAGGGTGAGACCATGAATTTTCTCTTTGTGCTTGTCACATGTGTGTGAGCCCTCACACTCTGACACATACTTGGGCACACAGTGAAGCCCCATGGCCCAGAAGGGAGATGAGAGACAGTCACATTCTACAATACTGTACCAGGCCGTCCTCCCCAGCTGTCCCCATCAGCACATTTACCCATGTGGAAAATGAGGGTCAGAGAATGACCCGCCCAAGTCCCCACAGTTCGTAAGTGATGGTGTCTGGAGTGGAACCCCAGTCTGGCTCTGCTGGGTTGTTCACGAAGGTACAGCCAGGTCTCCACGGGTGCCCCCTCCCCACTCAGGCAGGAAATCAAGGTCACTGGGCTGTGGGGACCCTACGCCCGGCCCAAGCTGTCTGAAGCTACCAGGCTTCCTTAAGAAGGAAACTGGCCCAGAGCTGTGAGGCCTGCGGTGTTTAAAGTTTCATGGGTGTCTTGATTGGCCAATGATAGTGACCGGCCTTGTTATCCAAGAAAAGATCCATTTCCCCAGCTCGATGTTCAGTACCCTCCTAACTGCCTGTCTCCCCCAGGAGGCACGGCACAGGCCTGACTCATGCATCCCCTCCCCCCTCCCACCCGGCTCACCTGGTCAGGTTTCTCCCTTTTAGCAGTTTACAAGGTGAGCCGTGCTCTGCTTGTTGGCTTAGAGTGTGACCTCCTCCTGGAAGTGGCCCCACCCCCACCCTGCTGCAGCCTGGCTCACCCACCAGAGAACCACAGCAAGAAGAATATTGATAGTAAGCAGCAAGTCAATGTGACTGCCAGCCAATAGTGACATATTTTTGTTGACTGCATGAGATATTTCCATTATCTCCATTTTACAGATGAGGAAATTGAGGCTCAGCGAAGTCCAGCGGCCTGTTCAGGGTCATAAACCTACTGAGAATTAGAACACCCATCCTTCTATCTGGTTCCAGAGGGACATGTTTGTGTGTATATATATGTATGTATATATGTATGTGTGCGCATATGTATATGTATGTATGTGTGTGCGTATGTATATGTATGTATGTGTGTATATGTATGTATGTGTGTGTGTATGTATGTGTGTATGTGTGTGTGTATATATATATATATATGACTCTTTTGAATTAACATGGAGCACCCATACCAAAAGGATACAAATCTTAAGTGTACAGCTTGGTGAATTTTCAAACTAGACATCTATGTAACCAGCACCCAGATCCAAAAAAGAACATTGCAGTCTCACAGAAGACCCCCTCCCCATGTCTCTTCTTGGTCACTACCCATTTCCCAAGGGTTCTAAGAGCAAAGATCTGTCTTACCTGTTCTTGAATTTGATACAAATGAAATCATATGGTAGTATTTTGTGTACTGCTTCAGCGCTGTGTTCTTGAGATTCAGCTGTGGTGTGTGTAGCAGCACACCATGTTGTCCTTTTTCCTGCCTGCATAGTCTTCCACCAGACCATCCCATCATTCATTGAGCCATTCTACAGTTGATGGGCATTTGCATTGTTTCCAGTTTGGAGATGTTATGAATGAAGCTGCTATGAGCATTCTTATTTTGTTTTGATTGCAGTAAAATATACATAATGTAAAATTTATAATTTTAACCATTTAACATACATTATTTTTTTATAGTAGTTTTATGTTCATAGCAAAATTGAACTGAAAGTACAGCGATTTCTCTATACTCCCTGCTTTCCTCCTACATACACACACATACACACACACACACACACACACACACACACACACATGCACGCACACAGAGCCTCTCCCACCACCATCTCAGTAGCAGAGTGGGACATTTGTTACAATGGATGAAATATCACATTGACACATTGTTATCACCCAAAGTCCATAGTTTACATTAGGACTCACTCCTGCTGTTGTGCATTCTGGGGTTTTTGACAATGTATCCACTACTGTATCATCCAGGATAGTTTCACTCCCTAAAAATCTTCTGTGCTCTGCCTATTCAACCTGCCTTTTATAATCAAGTTATTTGTTTTCTTGTTGAGTTTTAACAGTTTTCTGTATATTTTTGGATAACAGTCCTTTTTCAGATATGTATATTTTTTGCAAATATTTTCTTCAAGTCTGTGGCTTGTTTTCTCATTTTCTTGATAGTATCTTTCACAGAGCAGAAGTTTTTCATTTTAATGAAGTTCAGCTTATCAATTCTTCTATGGATTGTACCTTTGGTGGTGTATCTAAAACAAATCGACATATTCAAGGAAATCTAGATTTGTTTCCTTCCCTATGTTACTTCTGGAGTTTTATAGTTTGTGTTTTACACTATGTCTTTGATAC
>PVKE010001303.1:0-67340 GCA_004027555.1 Craseonycteris thonglongyai
CCTATCATGAATGTCTTTCACCAGGAATTGTTACCATACTCAGGCCCTGCCCCTTGTTGCTTTTACCCAAAAACTCTAGTGACAAGGGTTGGTAAGGAGAAAAGCGTGCTTTATTCTAGAAGCCGGCAGCTAGGGAAGATAGCAGCCTCAGTCTTGGGAAAAAACATCTTCCCTGAAAATATGGGGAAAGACAGAGCGGCTGTATTATTGCTTCAACATTGCTGTGTGTGTAGTCATCAGAAGTTGAGGGAAGTTGAAGTCATAGGTTCTGATGTCCAGAGGCCTGGAGATGGAGAGATTACTCTTTTCTGTCAGGGTTCTGTTGATTCACTGGACCAACAGGTCTGTGTAGCCTCAGGGAAAGGAACAAGGCAGAGTAATTAAATCAAGCATTGAAGCGGGGAGAAACAGAGAAAGTCAGTGGCTGAAAAATTATAAAGGGAATCATGCTGTGTATCAGCCACGTCTATAACTATGTTACTGATTTTTCCAAGTTACACCCTTATAGTCTCCATCTATATTAGTAACAGATTTTTAGAGAGATGGTGAAAGTTTCTTAGAAGTCAAGTAATTAACTTCCTGTTTTAAATGTAAGGGAACAGAGGTACAATGAATTTAAGAGGCTTGCTCCAGATCTTAGGAATAGCTGATAGTAGAACTAGAAGTTGGTGGGGAAGCCGGGATGGCTAGGTGGGTTAGGCGCTCACTTTGCAGCGCCGGGGACTGGGGATCGAATCCCGGCCCCGGCCCGTGCGGAACCATGTGCTGAACTGGGAGCTCCCCCAGTTCAGTATTCTCTCTGTCTCTGTCTCTGTATCTGTATCTCTCTCTGTCAAAAATAAAAATAAATAAATAGAACTAGAAGTTGGGGAAGCCGGGATGGCGCAGTGGGTTAAGCGCTCACTTTGCAGCGCCGGGGACTGGGGATCGAATCCCAGGCGCAGCCTGTGAGGACCCATATGCTGAACTAAGGAGTTGCCCCAGTTCAGTTCTCTCTCTGTCTCTCTGTCTCTCTGTCTCTCTCTCTCTCTCTGTCTCTCTCTCTCTCTCTCTCTCTCTCTCTCTCTCAAAAAATAAATAAATAAAACTTTAAAGAGCAGAAGTTTAAAAAAAAAAAAAAAGCACTAGAAGTAAAAACACATCACCTGATCCAGAATCTCTAGTTCTTTCCCCAATAGAGTAATTTCCTGAGCCCTACAGTTTCTCCCTATTGCATAAATTCAGTCATTGACTATTCCTACTATTTAAACTCAGTCCTAAATACTCTATATTTTCAAAAGGAAAAGCTGCCTGAGGAGAATAAATAATGTAATACTGCCATCTAGCATCAAAAAAAATTTTAAAGATTTATTTTATTGTTTTTGACAGAGAAAGAGAGAGACAAACAGAATGGGGGAGGGCCCAGAGCAGTCTCCATAGTTGCACGTCATCAGTTCTCTACAGAGTTTCCTCCACACAGGTGGAGGGGGTGGGGGGCGTGCAGGGCATGAACCGGGCCACTGCAAGCTGGGGACCAAACTGAGGGCCTTCCATGCATAGGAAGCTCGCCCTGGTGAGAATCAGACTAGGGGCCACACCCAGTTCAGCACATGCATCCACAAGAGCAGGGCAGGGATTTGATCCTCAGACCCCAGGACTACAAAATGAGCACTTAACCCCCTGAGGCATCCCAGCATCCTCTCAAATTTTTTAAATTACATAAAAATATATTGTATGCTTACTATTGGAAGGAAAGTCTTCCTATTTATGTGCAACAATAAATTTCTACAGAAGAATGAAACAAATATAGTCAGAAAACAAATATTTACATATTATGTTTGATAACATTTATAACTAGCAAAAATGCCAAAATAGTTGTGGAAACACCAACTAAAATGAAATTCTTTTCCAATTTTGTTCTTTTTCAAAATTGTATTGGCTATTCAGGCTCATTTGAATTCTCATATGAATAGTAGGATCATCTTGTCATTTTCTTTTTTAAAAAGGAATTTGGGTAGGGATTGCATTGAATCTATAGTTTTGGGCAGTATTGCCATCGTAATATTAAATCTTCTGATTTGTGAACATAATGTCTTTCCATTTATTTAGATCTTCTTTAATTGCTTTCAACAATTTTTTATAGGTTTCAGAGTATACATTTTTTGCTTGTTAAATTTTTTCCTAAGGTTTTTGTTTTTTTTTATGGTAATATAAATGGAATTATTTTCTTAATTTTATTTTTGGATTGTTTGCTAATATGTAGAAACACATTTGATTTTTGTATATTGATCTTATACTCTGCAACCTTGCTGAACTTGTTTATTATTTCTGATTTTTAGAGGATTCCTTAGAACATTTTATATACAATATTACATAGTTTAAAGAAATAAAGATAGCTTTACTTCTTCCTTTCCAACACGAATGCCTTTGATTTCTTTTTCTTTCCTAATTGACATGGCTGGAACCTCCAGTGCAATGTTGAATGAAAAGTGGCAAGAGCAGATTTCCTTGTCTTGTTCTTGATTTTAGGGGAAAACATTTTGTGTTTCACTGTTAAATATGATGTTAGTTCTGGGTTTCCCATGGATGTCTTTTATCAGGTTGAGAAAGTTTCTTTCTGTTCCTAGTGTGTTGAATTTTATCAAATGCTTTTCCTGTGTCTATTGAGATGATCATGTGCTTTTTGTCCTTTATTCTATTAATATACTATATGTCATAGGCAGAATAATGCCCCCACCCAGAGATGTTCATGTTCTAATACCCAGAACCCCTGTGTTTGTTAGGCTATATAAGGTTGCAGATGGAATTTAAAAGTGGCTAGTCAATTGACCTTAAAATAGGGAGATTATCCCAGATTATCCAGATGGGCCCAATGTAACAATGAGTTCTTAGAAGTGCAAAAGCAAGGCAGAAGAAGAAGAACCACAGGGATAGCAGTGTTAGGATTCTGTCCAGTGTTCACTTTGAATATGGAGAAATGCAAACAATATGATGACCTCTAGAAGCTGGAAAAGTCAAGGAGGTAGATTCTCCACTAGAACTTGCAAAAAGGAATGCTGATCTGCTAAAACCTGATTTTGGCCCAATGAGACCCATTTTGGAATTCTGACCTCCAAAACTACATGATAATAAGTTTGTGTTGTTACCACAAGCCATTCAGGTGTGGTAACTTATTACAACAGAAATTGGAAACTAATACAATGCATTATATTAATTGATCTTCTGATACTCAACCAATCTTGCATTCTTGAGATAAGTCTCAATTGATCATGGCATATAATCCTTCCTATATGTCACTAGATTTGGTTTTCTCATGTTTTCTTGAGGATTTTTGAGTACATATTCATAAGAGATATTGGTCTGTAGTTTTGTGTATGTGTGATGTTTTTGTCTGGCTTTTGTGTCATACTGGCCTCATAGAATGAGTTGTAAAATGTTCTCTACTCTTTACTAGTATAGTCCCTCTAGCTTTGTTATAGTTGCTGTTTGCATGATATATCTTTGTCCATCATTTTACTTTCTACCTATTAGAAATCTCTACTGAATCTAGATTTCTTATCTAATGCATTTCCTATATAATAACAGATCAATAACTGATATTTTCCTGACAATGAATAAAACTATATTTATCTTACTAATTATTTTTTAATTAGCTGTTGTTGTAAACTTTTATTTTCCCAACTATAATAACATCATTTCCATACACTTTCTTTCTCACACTAAACATGGGTATTTGGGCTTATTTTTGCTTTGAGTAAAATAAAATTTAGTGAGCATGTATTGGGCCCACTTTTTTTCCCTATTGGTTTGTGAAATCTGTAAGTCTAAGAACCATTAAAGTGGAAAATTTCCAAGACAAGGTTAGAGATATGTTGTACATAAAACATAGATTGTATCTATGGAACAAGTTTGTTAAACTTCTGAATTAATTTTTAAAGTAATAAATTCTTAGCAATGTTTTTGCTTCAATTCAGATTTTTTAGATATTATAAAACTGACTTTGCAAAAGAGATGTAAGCCTTATTAAAGTCACTGCTATACATTGTGAATAATTGAAAACTATTCAAATGTCCAATAATACACATTGGTTAAATTATCATGAATTTATATATCTATTTAAAAGCATGCTTTATAATAGTATTGTGTGACATGGAAAAATGTTCAACTACAGGTTAAGTTGTCCTGTTCTAGCACCTGCTCCTTCAGCTAACATTTTTGGACATGTTGCAGCTTCCCAAGGTGCTTTACCATACCTCTGGCTTTCTTTAATCCTGCTCATTTCTTTGTAATAAATAGTCATTTCATTAGACCCTGTTCAAATACCCTACGGCAGTGCAGCATCCATTTCCTGCCAGGAGCTTGTGAAAGGCTAGACACAGGTTAATTATGAAATTACGCCATCACCCTCTAGTTGAATGCCCATTTTTTGAAAATATGATGATGATGTATGTACTTCAGCTAATAGTACAGAGGGTTACAACTAAAAAAAAATATATATATATACATATATAGAGAGAGTTGTATACTATTCTTTATATAACATCTCATTTAATCCTTTAAATAATTTAATGAAATATAATAGTTATCATCATCCCCAGATTATGCATGAGAGCACATGAAATATATCTGATTACTGTGAATTAATGTATTGTCATTTTTTTCTTTTGTAGATCATTCTCGAGAAGTCTTGGAGCAATTAGTAGGCCCAAACAAATTAAAGCAAGTGACATGGACTGTTTATTAATACTTAATGAAGTTTTCATCTTCATAGTACCAGGAAACAATGGTTTTTACAATATGTCATATGGTTTGTGCTTTAACTAGACTCTTGAACTCTTAAATAGTGGTATTGTTCTGTGTTTGTGTAATGAGTCATTGTTTTTGAAATGATTATCCTAGCATGCCCTCTGATGGATTTGGGTGGGTGGGGTGGGGTACTGTGTTTGTTTCTTAAATAACAAAATTTTAAAGTTATGTTTTCTCTGGAGATTTCCTTCTCCTACCTAGATAGTTGAGCTATTATAAGAGAAATTTACCAATACGGATAGATATTAGGAGAATGCTAAGTATTTGTAAAAGCTTTAATTACCTTTCGAGCTATTTTCTGGCTTTTACCATCCTAAAGTATTTAAATCCCCTTTGGCCAAAAGCAAAGCTGAACCTCCTGTCTATAATTTTTTTATTTTTAATATTTCAATGAAACAGAGAAATATTAATAGTTTAATGTCATAGTCGATGATATCATATACCTTAGCCATTCATCATATGAATGTTACTGAGGCCCTTGCTCAGCCACTTATGTCGTTAATTTTTATGGCTACTTTACAAACAGTTCTTAGACACCAGCAGGTGTCCAAGAATTAACTCAATTCTGACACTATCTACCAGGAGATAGCATCAAATTCCACAGGTTAAAGGTTCAGCCCTAAAAGACAGCCTCTCCCTCCCCTCCTTCCCAATACACACACTTCAGATGCCAGTTGCAATTCCAGGTTGTTACCTGTGCTTCAGACCAATCAGCTACAAAATGGAGGTTCTAAAGCCTTCCTCCTTGGTTTTGCTTAATTTGCTAGAACGGCTCACGGAACTCAGGAAAACCTATTAACTCACTAGAATACCAATTTGTTACAAATATATATTAAAGGATATGAATCAGTAGCCTGATGGAAGAGATATATAGGGAGAGGTCCCCCAAAAATAGCTATAGCTTCTGTCCCCACCTGCCACTATGCGGGGCCTGGAGGAATGGAAGGCCTCTGGTTATTTAGCCTGTAAGCTCTCCAACCCCCTCCTTGTAGGCTTTTATGGAGGCTTCATGACATAGGTATGATTTATTAATTCACTGGTCATTGGTAATTGATTCAACCTCTAGCCCCTCTCTCATTACCAGAAAATCAGAGAGTAGGACTGAAAATTCCAACCACTCAATTCATGGTTCATTCATAGCAATCAGCTCCCATCCTTAGGTGCTTGGCAAAAGTCACCTTCATTAACATAAACTGAGTTATGGTGAAAAGGGTAGTGAAAAACCAGAAAAGTATATGTAAATTTCTATATATGTTTAGAAGGAGGGTTTACGTATTGAACTCTTGTCATTATTAATACTTTATAAAAGTGATATATTTATAGTGTGGTGATATATATTGGTAGGTAGGTAGGTAGGTTGGTAGTTGATAGATGATTAGATAGATATAGATGGATGGATGGCAGATGATAGATAGATAGATAGATAGATAGATAGATAGATAGATAGGAATAGCCACCTACCAGGCTATGTTTTAATTCTAATTCATTACATACTAGTGTGGTTATAGCAGTTTTTAGAGAATAGGAAATATAGTACATATAATTAGTACAAAATTACAAGACCCAAAGGTAAAAACTAGGTATCCCTCCCATCCCAGTCTACCAGCTATCTGGTACCCTCTCACAAGCAACCATTATTACCAGTTTCTTATTTATCTTTCCAGGGATATTCTGTATATACTGCAAGCAATTATGTATTTTATACACACACATATGTAGGTGTTGTCAGATAAACTCAAAAGCGCTGGAGGCTTTGCTAGAAAAAGAGATTTATTCAAGGATCTTAGAGTTTTCAAACTGGAAACACAGCAAAGCAAAAACCCAGAAGTGTTCTGAAGAAGAAGAGTTAAGAGTTCTGATAGTAAAAATCATATCCTTGAGAATAATCAGTCCTGCATTCCTAGCAGGAGGATTGGTCCAGGATTGTTATTGGCCACATGTCAGTGATCTAGATGATGGAAGCCAGGGAGTCTGGAGAAAGGGCACCTGGAGGTCTGGTCACATCCTGAGTCTTTGAGGGGATAGTCAGAGGGTTATCCACAGGTAAACAAATGTCCAGGCTTGGCACAGGACTGAAAAGTTCAAACATTTAAGTTCCCAGGCTAGGTAAAACAAAGAAAAGAATAATTTCCTTATGACTTAACCTTCATAGTGTTAAGAATTTAACAACCTAGTTAAAATAACCCAAATTTTGTATTTTTCCTATCTTTATTATTTTCCTCATAATATACATAAAAATGTGGTACACTATACACAATCTTCTTCACATTGTTTCTCATTTATGTCATAGTGTTTTTATTGATAAGGAAAATCTTGAAAATCTGGGGCATGTAGTGGTGGCATACCCAATTTCTAGCTAATCTTAGTAAACGATAGAGGCATTATAAGATGTCATAGTACAGAGTATGTAGGAAAATTCTAAACTCTATTTAATCCTTGATTGTCAATTAATCCCTATTATGTACTAAATCCTATATACTTCTATATTTTGTATTTTAACTCAACAATACATCATATAGTTGTCCTCAATTACAGAAACAGACTTTGCTACAATATCTAATTCCTCTCCACTTTGTAAATTATGTTGCTACCACTGGTATTGCCTTCTATAATTATATTCCTGTGTCAGTAAAACTAGAAAAATAAAAACTGCAAATAAAGATTTGTATATTTGGCATAATGCAGAACTAGTAACATGACAAAGTCTGACAAAACTTTATACCTTCATATTTTCGAAACAAGATTTACCATTTAATAGGAATTGCATTCTTTAAACAAGAGAGTCTTTTAGGGTTAAACCAAAACATAGTTATGTCCGTATGTGAAAGCAGTTAAGACAACTCAAGGCTGGAAATTCCACACTGTGCTTGTTGTCAGTCCATTGTTTTCCTGCCTAGTAGTTTCTGGAAGTGAATATTCAACCACTTTGTGCAGTTGATGCTGAATGCTATGCTCTCTGAACTGGGGTCGTCCAGGGTCACCAATCAGTACTTGAGTTCCATGAATCCACAAGCAAGTCTTCAGCCATCGGTGAAGACTATCTGCAAGGTCTTCATCATAAAACATATCTCCAAGCACAACAAGGTCCCACTTATCTTGTTCCAAATCCAAAATGTTTTTGGTTAAAATGGGAAAAGGATTCAGTTGGTTCAATTCACAATTTAGTATGATAGCCATTCCTGCAACTTTAAAAAAGCACTTGATAAGTTGGTATATACTAAGCTTTTAAAATTAGATATCCCCAAAACAAAACAAATATCAAAACAACAAATACAAGATATTTAAGGAACACTTGCTGATGTCAGTAACTAAGAGGTTTGGTTTGTTACAGGAGACAGGAAAATAAATCTTGGGCTTCAGCAAGGTGGCAAGTTAAAACTGAGTCCTCTGTATAGAATAAGGATTTCAAAGGCTAGATCCTCAGTGAAAGAAAAAGACTAGAAGAAAATAAGATGAAATTAAAACTTACCTGTCTCAATTTGAGTTCTAATGGAACAAAATCATCCTCAAAGACACAAGCCTACCCTCACTTGAGTTTTAGGTCAAATAAACACTACCTACATATTTCATGAAAATCCTAATCCAGAAATTAGCAGTAAGTTCTCATGTTGGTATCACTTTGGGATATTTGACAGACACAAATACAAATCCTCTCAGGAAAAATGTACTATCAACTCATGCCTCACAAGATTCCCACAGATAATGTGCCACTGAACATAGTTCACAATGTCACATTATACACATGGAAATAAGCTGTCAGGTTGAGGCATCTGTAGATATTTATCCTGGAAGAAAAGTAAATATGAGCTTTAAATATTTTTAAATATGAAATCCTTACTAGGGTCTATGTCAGTGGCCAAGATCCTCGATGCCCCACTCATCTTCGCAGCAATTGCTGTAGCTCCACATCCACTCCCAAGATCTAACACAGATTTTCCTCTAACAACGTCAGGATTATCCAAAAGATACCTAAATTAGCAAGAAAGGGAAACACATTATCTACGAGATGGAAGAAACTCAGTAGGAGGTGACTAGAAAACTTTTCTTTGGAATAAATGGACAAATAAATAGGGGAACTTAGCAGAACTTGGTCCAACCTTGGCAAATTTAGCATGACTAGAGTGAGACAAAATGTCAATTTTAAGAGCTGGACAAAGGTGGCAGAGAAGGGATCTAGTCATTTGATCTCTCTCTTCAGCAGGTGTGAAGAGCAGTGGACAAATCATGCTCTTCAAGTCAGCTTTAAAAAGTATTGAGCCCTTAACTATGATCCAGAAACTACCAAGCACCAAGAATGTAGACTGACTAAATATTGCTGTAATTGGGATGCAGGATGCTAAATCCAAAATCCACCATCTCCTTTTGATTGTTCATTAGAGAGTAGCTTTACCTACTATTTGAATTATATTATAATGACCTCTCTGTATGATCAAAGTTTAGTTCAACAAAAGAATTCGGACTAGGGCTAAGTAGTTACCAAACGTGAAGATGAGTGGGAAACTCTGAAATAATGAAAGTCAACTGACATTTGATCTTAGTATTGGAATAATAAATAGCAGGGACTATGGCAAAGTAGGGGTATACATGCCCTGTCTGAAGGGCCAGCTGCTAACTACCTTCTAGCGAATTGTTGCCACAAAGAAATCCCGTGCTATCAGAGATTATTCCCCTTTTTCAAATCAGTGTAGATTTTTACATGAAATCTCTCAAATTTTAAATGTTAGCAACTGATTTTTTTATAAGTTAACAAGTATACTGTGAAGCAGGAGCTGGTGTACTGAATTCAGAATATGCAGCTTAGGGTCTGCTAAATGAGGAGGCAGTCATCTACACGAGGGACAGGCACCCTCCTCCGCATGTGAGCTCCCACTTTGGAGCAGTGAAAGCCGCAGGGTCATTTTGATTGAAGGCACAGTTTGAATTCCCACAAAGGAAACAGTGACACAATTTATTACTTCCAGATCCCCAGGCACGTGAGCTGGGAGAATTCAGAGTTGGAAAGGGCTGAAAAGAGGAAGGGTCTGTAGCAACCCTACCCATTTCAGTTAGGGCAGTACCTACCTAGACAGGGCTTGGCCTCCTGGCCAGTAGATTGCCCAGTAAGGATCACTGTGGGGCCACAGGTCAGCTCTTTCCCACCAGAACTTGCATCTGGGGGTCAAAAGTCGCAACTGGATTTCGGGGGTGAGGTTACCACTGCTGATGACTTCGGTGTTCTCCTCCAGGAAAGCTTTCATCTCAGGATCCACAAAGCCTCCAGCTCCTCTGCAAGGGCAGGGACCCCCGGGAAACAAGGGAAAACGGCTCCTCACAGCCTTCAGAAAGACACCACAGTGGCTCCTGGGAAACGCTCCAAATGCTCTCCAACCTAGGCTCATAGCCATCCCTTCATTTCTGAAACGTAGGTTCTGTCAATGTTGCGGCTGATAAGAGCTGCTCCTCGTGGGCTAAGAAGAAGGATCTGGCTGCCAACGTGATCTCAACTGGAATCTCTACATCTCTAAAAACAGAAATAATGCTGAAAATTCCAAGGCTCGCCTATACTTTCAAATCTTACTACATTATAAGAAACTATTACAGTGTAAGCTCTGTAGCACAAAATTCACAAACACAAGTTCTTTAGGTGAAAGCACTGATGCATCGATTTAGGAAAACCCAACTTTTTAAAAGGATGCCTTTTCACAGCAGAATCCTTTTTATAATTTCAAACAACAAATACACAAGCATTTGATTTTGAGAGAAGCCTTCAGGAACAATGCTTATTGCATAAAATAAGGTATACTTTTAAAGTTCTTTCATGCATTTAATCACCTACCTTTAAGCAGGCACTATAATTGGAAACTGTGAAAGTCCCTGTCGTCAGGAAACTTAGATTCTAGTGGTGGGATAGAGCAATGAATAGCAAACACAGTTCTTGCCTTTATGAAGTCCAGCCAAGAGTTGTGGAGATTGGGGAAGCTGGGATGGCTCAGCAGGTTAAATGCTCTCTTTGCAGCCCCAGGGTCTGATGATTGAATCCTGGCCCCCGGCCTGCGTGGACCCATATGCTGAACTGGGGTGTGGCCCTCAGTTTGGTTCTTGTCAGGGCAAACTTCCCCATGTAGGAGGCTCTGAGTTCGTCCCCCAGCTCATGGAGGTGTGCCTCCATGTAGGAGGCCCCCAGTCCAACACTCAGCCTGCGCATCAAAACTGATGATGTACAACTATGGAGACTGCTCTGGGCCCTCTCCCTTTTCTGTCTCTCTCTGTCTCTGTCAAAAAATAAATCTCGGGGAAGCTGGGATGGCTCAGTGGGTTGAGCGCTCGCTTTGCAGCGCCGGGGACTGGGGATGGAGTCCCGGCCCCGGCCCGTGCGGAACCATGTGCTGAGCTGGGAGCTCCCTCAGTTCAGTTCTCTCTCTCTCTCTCTCTGTCAAATAAATAAAAAATATATATATATAAATAAATAAATAAATAAATCTTTAAAAAGTTGTGGAGTTTAACAAACTGTAATTGTCTGAGTAAAAATATACAAATTATACTAACTACACTTTATTTCAGTAACCACTGTCCTAGCATACATAAAGCATCAGCATAAATAAGATTCAGATTTTTTTCCTTAAAAAACTTTATGGATTTAATTGTAATAAAAGAATATCAACTCCCAAATCAGTTTCTGTAAATATCTCGGATGAGTCATCTTTACCATACCTGGGGTGAAAAGGTCTGTTCCAAAGGAAACCTCTTGTAAAGAAAAAGTAGGAATGAGGAATAGCAATTTAAACACAAATTATACTACCAGTTGTTCGGGACCTCTGGTCTGTTCTGCATAAATATTTTAAATAGTCTTACATCCACTTAAATAGTACTTTGAAATTGGGGCCCAAAACTCAAATGCCAACCAGGAGTCAGACTAGTAATAAATGAACCATGCAGGCTGATTGCAAACTCCACTGCTTCTGAACACCGCCCAAAGGGGCCAGCAAAATACAGATATTTATGCATCAGTCGCCACTTTCAAACGTTAACAACTAATTAAAATATCAAACATGGAGCAGGCTAAAATGTCTGTCAGGACACTTGTCTGCGAATTCAGGATAGACTTAAGGGGGTTTTAGTTATCTCACGTTTATGCCCTCGGGATCCCAGGGGGTCTCTGACGGCCTGATATTCCACTGGACTGTGTTAGGAAGCACTGGGTTAGCCCTTGAACCGCACACGCCTAAAATTTAAAAATAAAGCAGAGCAAATAGGAGATGATTTGGGTTTTGGACACCATGTCATCTAAACCGATGCCTGCTCCTTCTACCCCAGCACTAATCGGTTATGAATATGTGCTAATGTGGTGGATATTTACTATATATATTAATTGATAAGTAAAGAACAGGGTTAAAATGAATGTTACAAGTTTTTGTGACCACGTGATTTCCCTTCAAGTTCAAGGTAAGGAGTCCATCTTAAAGGAACAGGCACCGTCTTCCCTTTCGCCTTACCGGGCTTTGCTAACACAGCCCTGCGAAACTAAAGCACAGGGCACGTCTGTCCCTCGCCTCTGCACGTCTTTCCGCGCATTCCTCACGACTGTACGTGACTCGCGTTTCTTGAAGTTCGCGCTGAGTAGGGTAGGGCGGCCGCGGGACCCCGGGGCGGCAGGCTCCGCCCTCTTTCCCAGCAGTGCCTTCTCTTCCCTCCCTCCTCTTTCTTAAAGGGGCAGGAAGCGCGAGACCAGAGGGCGCCCTGACCACGCTTTGTAAGTACAGGGAAAGGGAAGTTCTGATTTCTAAAAGGTTCATTACGACACTTTGGACCAATCACATGTCTAAGCACTGGGCATCGAGTGGTTTGCAAAATGGTGTATATACCCCTTTATGGCGCTCACATTGAATTGCGATCAAGTCATAGTGTAATATGATTTATAATAATTTTTAATAAATGTACAATTTAATTTGCAATCTAACTCAGTCAAGTTCTGGACCCATATGCCCATCTTCCAACCGGACTCAGATATCCCACTGCCCTCTCAACACATTCCAAAGTTAACTCGTCTCACCTCACCTGACAAAACACTCTCCAGAATACCAAAGGGTTTTGGAAAAATTTGTTCTAAACCAAGAACTAGGCAAACTATGTTTCTGCTTCTTACTTCGTAGTTTGAACTGTAAGTCGCCTGTTCAAAATTAGAACTTAAAGAAAAAGAGAAAAAACAAAAAACAAAATTAGAACTTGTATCTTAGGTTCTCTGCTTCTGCCTTCTTTATATTTAAATGAGGTTCCGCTTTCCCTGTGAACTGTAACCTCTAGAAACTACTACACAGGAATGAAACTTTGTTATTCCAGTTGAACGCCCAAGATTCATCCTTATCAACTGATTCTTAGATGAATGACTTATTTATTTCTGATGGGCTCACACCTGGCATTTCAGAGTATTCTTCCATAGATTTCTTCCGCAATAACCAATATGGTGTTTTTATGACTGAATAAAACCGTGTTCATTAACTTCTAGCTGCTTTTTAAAATTAGCTGCTGATGTAAACCTTTGCTTTCTCAACTATAACTCCTCATTTCCATACACTCCCCAATTCTCTTGCTAGCAATAAACTGTAATACACGTTCACAACCAATTTGTCTAAGAATTGTTTTTTTTTTTAACCAGTTTCTGTGTTTTGTCCCAGTGAATGGTAAGAGCATGTCAATCATTGCCCAAGTGTCGGGAGCAGTTTGGTGGGTTAGTCAAAACACCCATCAGCTGCTGCGGCCAGATGGCAAAAGAAGGAAAACAAGCCTGAGAAGTTCCCTCACCTTGTATGGCCCCGGAAGATGGCTGGTTAGTCAATGACGGGTAAGATTCCTCAGGGAGGAACAACCTAAGACAGGCACAGTCCCATAGGGGTCATCAGGCGACAACATGGGGAGCAATAGAGATGAGGCGCAGATCCTCATCCCCCCAACTCTTATACAGGAGTTTCTCTTCTCTTGTCTTCCTTCCCCCAGTGAGGTACGAAAGGGTACTGGAATATTTCTGCTTGGCTAGAGCATGATTAACTCCGGGGCCTTGGAGATAAGCAGAACTCCACTGACTCCCTAGACTTGGGTTTGATGTGGTTTATTGTTGATCTTCAATGTACCAGCGTGTTCTTTTCCCAGGAATGCTCTGACCATTTAGTCACCCAATAATTGCTGTTTTGCAGTAAAATAAACAATTGCTCTGTAGATATGATATCTCTGCTTAGTCCTGAGACAAGTAGTCTGTTTTGTATCAAATTAAACTTTTTACTTTGTAGTCATGTAGCTGTACACATAATCAGTTACTATATAAGAAGCTGTAAAATTAAACTCAAGGCTGCAGATTGCCATCAGCTTTCTGATAGTCCTCCCAATCCCAACCTTGGTTCCTTTGTCTTTAATCCTCGGGCCTGGCTCTGGGACTGTTTGACACTGACGGCCAGTTCCATCACCAAGAAATCAGAGAGAGGAGGCAGGTCTAAAATTTCTACAAAAAAGAGTTTTTGGTTAAAAAAAAAAAAAATCTTGGTGCTCATTATTGAAGATGCACTTAATAAAGCCAAGATACCTTATCCAAAACTTGGAACTAGGCTAAAGGTATTGCTACATGTCCTTTCCCCTCCTTTATGGTTTTAAAATTCACTCCTTTCTATCCCTCCTGCTATTGCCTTAGTTCAGCCTTATGATAGCTTACCTGAATTCCTGTAACTAGTCTCTCTAATCCTGCCTTTAACCCATTCTTTTTTTTTTTTTTAACTGAACTGGAGGCCTCACCGCATTCAGGAAGCACACTCCAGTTCAGCATGAGGGTCTGCCTGGGCCGGAGCCGGGATTCAATCGACCTCGGGGCTTCAAAGCGAGCGCTTAACCCGCTGAGCCATCCCGGCTTCCCATAACCCATTCTTTATATGGCAGCTTAATTTTTTTTTTCTTTCTGAAATTTACATTCTTATGGTTCAGAAAAGGATTTATATTCCTGTAGTCCCAGATAAGCCATGAAAAATTGATGCCTGGATTTTCTTTTCTGTTGTTTGGTGTTGGTACATTGTTTTTTAATTGAAAGAAATTATAATTGGTTTTACCAATGCAACCAAGCAGACTTACCAGTAACTGATAACAATTTGAGCTATTTTATGGCCCTGTCAGTTTTGCCTTCAAACATGTCTACATTTTTGTTCAGAGAGCCAATTCTCTAAATAACTAGTCTCACTTGCAAAAAATTTATTCTGTTCTCAAATATGTTTTAAACATTATTTTTGGGACAAGTTATTAAATTATACTTATTAGCTGTATGACCTCAGGTACATTAATAAACCTTCCTAATGAAGGGGATCAGGATATGCTACCCCAAAATGTACCATTTTAGCATAAGAATTATTTTGAGCTGGAGGCATTTGAGTTCCTGAAATCCTATCTGCCTAAAGCAGGACATCCCAAAAGAACTCAGTTGTCATAGCCCCCCTTTCCAGGAGCAACTCTATTGTGTTGGCTTGAGAAATAGCACATCAAAACAGACATCTTCACAAAACTATCACATCTCCCACTTATTCTAAGGGAGAATTTATCTTATTCTGCATATATCTTCCCAAAAACTTGTTCCCATAAGTGCCCTTTCTCCTGTACCTACTCCTTTACCTACTAAGTTAGGTATATAAGTCCCAAATTGTAGTCACCCCTTTGAGTTACTCATCTCTGAATTCTGCATGTACCGGTATGTGTTGCATGTGTAAATTCTGTTTCTTTTCCCTTGTTAATCTGTCTTTTGTCAGTTTAATTCATAGGTCCCACACACTGAACATAAGAGAATAGAGGAAACTTCTCCCTCCCCTACACTAAGAATCTGTTTCCTTGTCTGTAAAATAGTGATGATAATAATAATGATGTATTGGGAGAATTTAATGAGATAAAAGTAAAGCACTTAGCACAGGTCCTAGCATATAGTATATGCTTGATAAGTGCACTATTACTGTGATTATCATTATTGGAAATATGGAGCAAGACTGGAGGCTGTAGATTAGGTTTTCAACTAAGAGTGAGAGGATCCGATTTGAAATTTTAGAAAAATGTTTTAAGTTGTAGGTAGCAAATAGTTTAGAGAGAGCAAGACTGAAGACAGAGAGATTACCAGTTCAAGGTTGTTACTGTAATCCAAGCAAGCAATGAGGATCAGAGCCAAGGCAATTACAGCAGGGATGGAAAGAATTGGACACATCTGAAAATGATTTAGGGAAAGCTGTTAGCAGGACTTGGAGACTAATTAAATGTGCTTGCTTAACCATAAAGAAAAGACAACCTAAGGGCAAGATGTCAGTTTTTCTTTCTCAACGACCTACCTGTGCTCTTAATCACCAGGCCATCTGATCATGTTCTTACTATTAAGGTGACCAGACATCCCGCTTTTGGCGGGACAGTCCTCTTCCCTCGGGGAAGCCGGGATGGCTCAGTGGGTTAAGCGCTCACTTTGCAGCACCGGGGACTGAGGATCGAATCCCAGCCCGTGTGGACCCATATGCTGAACTGGGGAGTTCCCCCAGCTCAGTTCTCTCTCTGACTCTGTAACTCTCTTTCTCTCTCTGTCAAAAACAATAAAAAAATATATTAAAAATAAATAAATAAAAAGATCTCTTCCGTCACCTTAGGCCTTGCTTAAGACAGACAGCTGCCACCACTGCCGCACGCACCCACCCCTCCTCTCTGTCCGTAGTCACCTCCTTATCCTTCCAAACACAGCTCAGGCTTCACTTCCTCTGAAAAGCCTATGACACCACACACACTGATCGTGACATTTTCTTATGTACCTATGGGTATATCAACAAGAATATGTCACAGAACTGTCAGTGCCTGACTCCTGCACTGGTCTTACAGGCAGGTGACCTCATTCCTCTTTTAGCTCCTGGCACAGTTGAACACTCAATAAATTCTGTTAAATGTAAGAAAAAGCAAATGAGTACATTAGCAAATCTCACATATTGGTGCCTCATCATTTTAAATTTTAACAGCTTTATTGAAGTTTAATGGACAATGAACTTCACAAATTTAAAGTATAGAATGTTTTGATATATGTGTTCACTCGTGAAACCATCCCCAGTATCAAGATAGTGAACATATGTAGTGTCCCATGTTATTCCTCTGTACTGTCCATTCCCACAGCCCCACACCCCCTAGCAGCCACTGACCTGCTTTCTGTCACTCTAGATTAGTTTGCATTTTCTAGATTTTTATATAAATACAACCATATAGTACACACCTTTTTGTCTTTTCTTTCACTCAACGTGGTCATTTTGAGATTCATCCATGTGATTTTATGCATCAATAATTCAGTCCCTTTTATTGCTAAGTAGCATTCTAGTTTAAGTATATATAGAATTGTGTGTCCATTTACCTATCGATGGGAATTTGGGGTCTTGTGTTTTTTCTTGGGGGGGTGCTTACAAATAAAGCTGATAACATTTGTGTACAAGCCTTTGTTTGGACCTATGCTTTATTTCTTTATTTTTTTCTTCAAAGATTGATTTTATGGTTTGAGAGAAGGTGGGAGAGAGAAGAGAGGAGGGCAGTCTCTATAGTTGCACATCACTAGTTGTGACATAGTTTCATTTCACACAGGTAGATGTGAGGCCACGCAAGGCAAGAACCGAACTGAGTGTCTCCTGCTCACTGCTGATGGCAACTAGTTGCACTGCAGTTCAACACATGGGCCTGCAGGGGCCAGGGCTAGAACTCCATCCCTGAACCTCAGGGTTGCAAGGAGAGCACTCAACCTGTTGAGCTATCCCAGCATCCTTCAACCTATGCTTTCTTTTCCGGTGGGTGTGAATACTTGAGTGAAATGGCAATATTATATGATGGTCTGATCAGCTGCAAACTGTTCCCAAAATGGTTGTCATTTTACATTCTCACCTCAGTGTAAGAGAATTCCAGTTCCTCCACATCCTCACCAGCACTTGTTATTGTCTCCCTTTTTTATTATAGCCATCTTAGTAGGTGTGAAACTATCTCAGGTATCTCATCATGGTTTAAATTTGCATTTCCCCAATGACTAACAATGTTTGAGCATCTTTTTTTATGGGCTGGTTTGCCATCCATTCATCTTCTATTTAAATTTTGTCTCATTTTAAATCCCAATTGTGGCATTATTTTTCTGATCTTATATAATTCAGGTACATTAAATATAAGGACTTTGAATCTATGTTTTGCCTAAGTGATAGGAGAATAATATAATAAAGCTAATGGAACTAGTTGGAATAATGAAGAAAAAACAAACAAACAACTCCCTTTGCCACTTTTGGAAAATATTATTTATAAATATAACATGTATTTTGTAAATGTTTATAAATATAAATTCTAACTAAATTTGTTAATATATTTCTAATAAAATATTACCACTTAGTTTTGTTTTAAAATAGGCATTGACAAGGGAAGTAAAAGCAAACATAAATGAATGGGACTAAATAAAACCAAAAAGCTCTGCACAGCAAAAGAAACCATCAACAATGCAAAGAGGCAACCAACCAAATGGGAGAAAATATTTACAAACAATGCCTCTGATAAGGGGCTAACATCTGAAATATATAAAGAACTCATCCAACTCAACAATAAAAAAATTAAAAAAAAATCTAATTAAAAAATAGGCAGAGGACCTGAAAGACACTTCTCTCAAGAAGACAGAAATGGCCAACAGATATATGAAAAATACTCAAGTTCCCTAGCTATTAGGGAAATACAAATCAAAACCACAATGGGATCCCACCTCACACCTGTTAGAATGGCTATAATCAACAACGCAAGGAATAACAAGTGCCAGAGAGGCTGTGGAGAAAAAGGAACCCTCATACACTGCTGGTGGGAATATAAATTGGTACAATCAATTGGAAGGCAGTATGGAGATTCCTCAAAAAATTAAAAATAGAATTACCCATATGACCCAGTAATCTCCCTTCTGGGTATCTACCCCCAAAATTTGAAAATCTTAGTCCAGAAAGATATATGTACTCCATTGTTCATAACAGCACTATTCATGGTGGCCAAGTCATGGAAACAACCAAAGAGTGTCCTTTGATACATAACTGAATAAAGAAGCTGTGATACATTTACACAATGGAATATTACTCAGCCATAAGAAAAGATAAAGTACTGCCATTTGCAACAACATGGATGAACCTAGAGATCATCTTGCTAAGTGAAATAGGCCAGACAGAAAAAAACCAAGAACCACATGACGTCACTCATATATGGAACATAAAACTGAAAGCAACAAAGAAACAAAAGCTAATGGACGCAGATAGCAGTTTAGTGGTAACCTGAGAGTAAGTGGGTAGGGTGGGTGAAGGAGAGAGGGGGAGTCAAATATACGGTCATAGACAGAGAACTGACTCAGGGTGGTGGACACATAATGCAATACATGGATAATGTAATGTAGAATTGTCCACCTGAAACCTATGAAATTTTTATTAACCAATGTCATCTCAATAAATTTAACCATAAAAAAAATCAACCTTGAGAGGCAAATAACAGGTAGATTGTACCCAAGCAAGTGTGATTTGCCTCTGCAATCCCAGAATGTGTTTCTGCTCGGATTTTTGAACGAAGTTTGAAGTTTTGAGTGTTCCAGAGCTCCAGCTTCCTTCTAACTTCTCTCTCCCAATTTGCCCTTGCAACAAATCTATAGGACCATGTCTGTATGAATTTGTACCGTTCCCCTCTTTGGTTTCTCATCTGCTCTTTGCAGTTGACGCTCCTTTTTTTTTAACAAATTCTTTTTTTTAATAAATATATATATATTTTTATTTATTTTTGACAGGGGAGAGAGAGAGAGAGAGAGAGAGAGAGAGAGAGAGATACAGAGACAGAGACAGAGACAGAGAGAGAACTGAACTGGGGAAGCTCCCAGCTCAGCATATGGTTTCGCACGGGGCCGGGACTCGATCTCCAGTCCCCGGCGCTGCAAAATGAGTGCTTAACCCACTGAGCCATCCCAGCTTCCCCAGACGCTCCTTTAGTTAGTCACCAGTGAAATTTCTAAACACAGGTCCTAAGTCATGTCTAAACATCCTGGTTGCTGGCCCTTTAAGACCAGTTTGCTGTAAAAGGGGTTGAGCGCTCACTGGGAAGTGCAAGCTTCAACTGTTAATAGCTAAAGCTATAGTGCCATGTAGTGATCATTTAACTTAATGGCCAGGTGTGTCTGTGCTAAAATAGTAAAAATAAAAACGTGAAACTGTGAAATAGACTTTATTATGTGTAAAGATCAAAGATTCTCACTCACAATGTTACTACATACTGGTATGCTTGTTTGTAAAGTGGAGTGTGAATATTTATTTCTGATAATAGTTAAGGCCTAATGTTTAAGAAAGATTTAAGGGGATATCAGGATAGCTCAACAGGTTGAAGTTGCCTTGCAACTTCAAGGTCTAGAGACCGAATCCAGGCCGCGGCCCATGCAAACCTACATGCTGAACTGTGGTGCAACTGGTCATTGCTGGGATGGCTTGGCAGTGAAGGTTCTTGCTTCTCACGTGGGAGGCCCCCATGACCCACATCCACCTGTGTGGAGTGAAACTATGTCACAACAAATGATGATGTACAACTATGGAGACTGCTCTGGACCCTTCCCCTTCTCTGTCTCTCACCTTCTGTCAAGCAATAAAATAATTTTTTTGTTTATTTGTTAAATTTATTGGGGTGACATTGATTGGTAACAATTAGATAGTTTCCGGATGTACAAGTCCATATCACATCACCCATGCATCGCATTATGTGCCCACCACCCAGAATCAGCTCCCCTTCCATCACCATATATCTGGTGTCCACTCCCACTTCCCCTCCCCCAACTTTCCTTCCCCCCTCCTCCCCCCTTCCCAGGTAACCACCAAACTATTGAGTGTGTCCATAATGCTGGTGCCCACTCCCATTCTCCTTCCCCCTCCTCCCCTTCCCTCAGGCAATCATCCAGCTATTGAGTGTGTCCATAGATCTCTATGTCTTTGTTACTTTCAGTTTAAAAAAAAGAAAGATTTGATACATTCTCCCCCCAACACATGCGCGCGCGTGCACACACACACACACACGTACACACTCTATACAACTAATCTACCAGCAAATCCTGTAGGCTCTACATTCAAAATAAATTTATATTCAGAATCTGACCACTGCTCACCACCTATGCTGCTTCCCTCTAATACAAGCCACCATCACCTCTGGCCTGGATTATTGTATTAGGCTTCTAACTAACCTGATTTCCACCCCTGCTCCCTGTGGTCTATTCTCAACAGAAAAGCCAGCGGGATCCTTTCAAAAGGCAGCTAGGTCATGTCAGTCCTCCACTGAAAACCCTTTCACAGCACTCCATCGCCCCTTTCCAGCACATCAAGCCTGGCCCTTGCTCTGACTTCTACTCCAACTGCTTTCCACCTGCCAACAACTTTTCAGACACGTCAGACTCACCATCTTGCTGTTTCCTGATTCCCGGTTTTTACACCTACCCTCCCACTGGTCTGGCATGGTCTCCCGTCAGACACATGCATAACTAACCGTTCATCTCCTTTAATTTTGTCAGATACTTTTTCTGCTTCGGTTTGAGATGACCATTTTCCCTTCATTCTGTTGATGTCATGTATCATGTTGATGAATGTTTATGTTGAGTCATTGCCTCCCAAAGATAATCCCACTTAGTCACGATGTAAAATCCTTTTAATATGCTGCTGAATTTGGTTTTCTATTAATAGTATTTTGTTGCAGATATTTAGCCCTCATCTTCTTTAAGTTCTTGCTCAGATGCAACCATCTCAGTGAAGTCTGACCACCTTATCTAAAATAGTAACACTTCCCCTGTTTTGCTTTTCTCCATAGACATTCATCACTTATTTTGCTTATTGAACTCTCATGAGGACAGGGATTTGTTTCCTTTTTATTTTCTAATTGAGGTCTAATTTCCATACACTGATTTCAATGCACAAATCTTGAGTGAACAGTCTGATGAGGATTTCGACAAATGTGGGTAACCCACACTTACTGAGATATACAACATTCCCATTGCCCCAGAAATCAATACACAGGTTACTAATAACAATCCTAAATAAATCCTGACTATAAACATGCAAATATAGACCTGTCCAAAGGCTTTCTTTCCTGCTCTATAGAGAAAGAAGCTACTTTTCCCTTCATTTGAAGACCTATTATAGTATTAATGATCTATAAATAAATCTGTTGGCATCTCATTTGAACTAGTTGCTCCTGCTTATCAGTGTCAAAAGAAAATTCAGATGGGGAAGCTGCAATGGCTCAGTGGGTTGAGCACTTGCTTTACAGCCCCGGGGACCAAGGATTGAATCCCGACCTGTGTGGACCCATGTACTGAACTGAGGTGTGCTTCCCATGTGGGGAGCCCCCAGTTCAGTTCTTGCCTCCTGGTTTGGCCCCTGGCTCCAGGGGGCATGCCTCCCATGCAGGAGGCCCCCAGCCCAGTTCCTGCCCTGCACAGCCCCTGTCCACCTGTGTGGAACAAAAACCGTGTTGAAAGAAAAACTAATGCTGTCAACTATGGAGACTGCTCTGGGTCCTCCCCCTTCTCTCTGTCTCTCTCTCTCTGTCTGTCAAAAACAAAATAAATCTTAAAAAAAAAAAAAAATTCAGAGAGCTTTACTTGCTATGAATATTTTATTAAGTGAGAAACAAACTGTTCACAAACTGGGAGACTTCAAAACCAAAAGCAGTAAGAAGCTCAGCTTTCAGCAGTTATAGCTCGTTTATAAAGCATGAATGAGGAAGTACGTTGTTTTCCATTGTGATTGGTTACTAGAAATTTTCTTTCTTTTCCTAGTAGCATTGCATAAGCTTAGTTATTTGTGGCTGATGACCCAGGAAGCTGCACAGTCATGCTGACTTGAAGAAAGCTTAGGTTTTTGTTTAAGGTCAGAGTGAGCATTTGGGGGAAGTCAGGAACTGAAGTTCTGGATGTGGCTAGGGACGATTGGCTTAAGGGTATACTTAAACGGTGGCCTCCATTTTGGTTTTTCTTTAAACCCAGTTTCCTTTTTAATGAGTTTTTAAAAAATCTTTAACACATGTTCATTTTATATCTACATGGGAATAATAATTTTACCCTTTTGAGAAAAATTATTCTTTAATTAAATAATTGGTCAATCTATTAAAAAATTAATTAACCATGCAAGAAGGCTTACTAATTAAGGTCTAAATTTGGGAGTCTTACACACCCAGGTGCATCATTAACAGAGAGAGGATCTTTAGTAGTTCGGGTCTGGAGTAGTATAGCTGGAATTAATCGTGTTGCCCCACCCCCCACACACCTATTGATCAAGCTGATCAGGTTGTGAATAGATAATTGAGGAGCTATTTGATCAGAAACTTGGTCTCCAATAGGCATGGGTTCTTGTGTCTTTTAAAGCCAAAGTTTGTCTAGGATAGGCTAGCTCTAGAATATATTTTCTATACTTCAAAATATATTTTAATGTGGCTTGTGACAGGAGCTTATTCTTTTTCCAGCAATAACCAGTCTAACTGACAATAGAACTCTGACCCACTACATTTGCAGATACCAGTCCCAGAAGCCAAACCCAATTAGCTGCAGCAATCAGTACAAAACACACAGACTAGGTCAACGACTGCCGGCTTCCCTCATATTTGCCCCACTTGCAACTCAGAACCAACCACAGAAGGCCAAATAAGCTGCCCATACAACCCTATACCACGCCCTACTTTGCTTAGTTCACCTCCTGCTTCCCCAGGCCAGCGGCCTCCAATCACAGTGCACCTGGAGACTTCCAACTCCCTTTGAGTCTCTGCCAAATGTGAAGCGATGCTGGCCGACTACCTTGCTATATAGCAAACTCTGAATACATAGAGTATATAGCCTCTTTGTTCTTATTTGGGTGCTTTTTATTTTCTCAATATAGTACATTTCTTCACTAGAAAATTATGAAACTTATGTGAAGAATTTATTGTTAGTCCAGAGGAAACAGAAAACTACAGATTCCTTTGTTCTTTGTGGAGATCAGAAAGAAATGAGAAATTCCTTGCCTAGAATACTGATAAGAAATCGTACAAAAAAAGTTCTGGGACAGCAAACAAGAGAGTTGAATTCTAAGACCAGTCATTTTGGTTTTGAACAAGTGTAGTATTACAAATGAAACATTAAAAATGAATTTGTTTTTCATTTTCAGCACAGGCACAATGTCCCTTGTTCCCAGTTTCCCAGTGTTAAAGCTGAAAGGGATTTGTGCCTGGTCAAAGCACTCATTGTTAATGGAAGTCAAGATCAAAATCTAGGGAGATAAAGTAGTCTTGCCTAAAAGCGGTGGAGGCCCCAAAGATAGCCTGAGTGTCTTTGGCCAGGAACCCCCTCTAGCAACCTCAAACACGCATATCCCCTAAGGAGAAACTTCAAATACAGTCACCAGACAGGTCTCAACATTGCTTCTAGCCAGGTGGTAGCCCCTAAATTCTGAACTCCAAACCTTGCTTACTCTCACTTCAGTTTTTCCAAAGCAGCGCTTCTTCACCTTTGTCTATTTCCAGTTTTCTCATTAGCAAAAAATTGTTTTCAAACGCAAAGTTACCTAGAACCCAAGAAGACCTGGTGGGCCCCTCTTCACAGACATCTGTGCCTCCCTGCTGCTGGGAGGTCCCACTGAAGGGAGGCCTGCACTCTCCACTTGGAACTGAAAGGAAAGTACCTGCGCCTCCCAGCACCCCAGGACAGTGCTTCTCAGACCTTCAGATGCATACTGGTTATCTAAGAGTCTGGTTAAATGTCAGGTTCTGGTTCATGTCACAGTGGCACCCCAGAGTCCGCATTTCTAACCAGCTCCCAGGGAAGGCAGTGCTGTCTGTGGGATCACCTGAATAGTTTTTTGTGGTTTTTTTTAAGATTTATTTTATTGTTTGAGAGAAGGTGAGACGGTGGGGGTTGGGGAGGGCCTAGAGCAGTCTCCATAGTTGTACATCATTAATTGTGACATAGTTTCATTCCATGCAGGTGGATGTGGGGCCGCACAGGGCAAGAACTGAACTGGGGGCCTCCCACGTGGGAGGTAAGAACCTTCACCACGGGGCTCGGTTTGCATGGGCCAGGGCTCAATCCCCGGAACTTGTCGTTGGTCACAAGGCAAGCACTCAACCTGCTGAATTATCCCAGCATCCCCTTGGTTTTTGTTTGTTTGTTTGTTTGCTTATTTTTTAAAAGATTTATTTTATTATTTGAGAGAAAGTAAGAGAGAGAGGGAGGGGGGGATGGGAGGGTTGAGGCCCCAGAACAGTCTCCATTGTTGTACATCATTAGTTGTGACATGGTTTCATTCTACACCAGTGAATGGTGGGGCCACATGGGATGGGAACAGAACCAGGGGCCTCCCACATGGCAGGCAAGAACCTCGGCCACCGAACCATCCCAGTGGTTACTAGCTGTGCCACAGTTCAATATATGGGTTTGCACAGGCCAGGGCTGGGAATTGAACCCCGGACCTTGCAAATGTGAGGCAAGTGTTCAACCACTGAGCTATCCTGGCATCCTCTGAATAGTTTTTCAATTATGCCCTCAATACATGCTTAGGTATAGTCTTCAGAATAGGACCCAGGAGCTGTCTTTTTTTTTTTTTACAAACACAGTTCTAAAACAATGTAGTATTCCAAACTCCCCTGATGATAAGAAACAAGGTGCCTGATTAGGTTCCAGTTCCCAGATCCTGGCTGGGAAATACTGATTTAGTAGGTTTGGAATGGAATCCCGGAGTCTCTTTTACAAGGAATACAAATGACTAGCAGCCCAAAAGTTTGGCAGACACTGAATGGCTTGCAAACACAATTTGAAAAGCATTCTCTTTTGCATTCCAGGTCTAAAATTTCTTCATTCTTTCATTCATTTGACGTCAGTGTTAACTTTTGAGTTCTCTCCTCCAGGTCTTGATAGACTTTGCTGTTTCTTTATTTTCACCTTAGTCAGATTTTCCATCAGTGATTCTAAAAGGACCCCAGGCAAGTACAAATGAAGGACTGGACAGTTAGAACCACAAAGTTTATGGGTCACAGAGCTTTAGAGAGTCCCTTAATTACCATTTCAGTGAATTCAGTTACTCTGACACCACAAATGAGGTGGGTTTTCCCCAAGGAGCTACTGTCAGAGCAGTTATTTTACAAGAGAAGGCCTCTACCCAACCAGAAAACTGAGACAGAGTTGTAAGAACGTATTTACAACCCCCAAAGAAAAACACTGAATTAAATCCATTTGTAGAGGCTTTAAAGAACATGAAGATTTTGGCTCCTACCCAATGTTCCATTTTTACAGTTTTCACAGGACTGTGGTTCAGACAGATGGATCATATTCCAGCGATGTCCTCTGAACTATTTTTTTTTAAGATTTTTTTTATTGCTATTGACAGAGCAAGAGAACGGTGGGGGGGGGGGGGCGGCATAGCAGTCTCCATAGTTGTATGTCATCAGTTTTTGACATAGTTTTGTTCCTCACAGGTGGGTGGGGGCCACGCAGGACAGGAACTGGGCTGGGGACCTCCTGCATGGGAGGTATGCACCCTCAAGCCAGGAGCCGGACCGGGGGCAAGAACTGAATTGGGGGCCTCCCGCATGGGAAGCACATCCCACATCCCAGTTCAGCACATGGGTCCACATGGGCCAGGGACGGGATTTGATCCTTGGTCCCTGGGGCTGCAAAGCAAGGGCTTAACCCACTGAGCCATCCTGGCTTCCCCAATGGTGCCTCTTCTTGAAGGCAGCATCTACATAAATTATTTGAA
The DNA here is from genome assembly GCA_004027555.1 of Craseonycteris thonglongyai. Classification (NCBI taxonomy): domain Eukaryota; kingdom Metazoa; phylum Chordata; class Mammalia; order Chiroptera; family Craseonycteridae; genus Craseonycteris; species Craseonycteris thonglongyai. The sequence goes on from PVKE010001303.1 coordinate 26,532, forward strand.
TTTCTTCTACATGAGAAACTTTTCAATCAAGAGATAATATTTATATAAGGCATTATAAACTGTGATATGGCCCCTATGAAGCTGACATCTCTTCTGCTTACAATCTACCTCCTTTTCCTCAGGCCACAATGAGGACCCTAATCTGTTTTAGAGAGCTGGGTTCCCATCAGCTTGTCTACATTATGTGACCCTGCCTCTTGATTCAGATAAACTAAGAGAGATGGTTGGCTGAATGTGGACCTGGAACCAAGAGGGAAACTGACTCTGAGGAGCTGTCAGGGAACATATTTCCCATCAAGTGAAATGGACAGTGGCTGCAGATAAAGCCATGCATGGAGAGGTATGATGCATCAAGAATCTATGGAGGATACAACGAAGTATGAAACACTGTCCTCATCTTCAGGGAAGTGACAGGGAAGAAAAACTGAGCAAAAGACAGTTCTCATAAAGACAGTCCATAGGTATTTCCTAAAAGTCAATGATAAATAACTCAAGGTCCTCAGGAAACTTGTCTCCTGGACAAAATTAATAGGAGGACTGTTATATTAGTTTGACCAATAGTAGTACTAAGCATAGTGTGCTGCAGTCACTCAGGGGAGGTCTTTCTAATCCAAACTCAGGATCAAAGAAGAAAGGGGCTCATAAAGGCTTCTGAAATGAGCCTCAACTAATTTTTTTTTTCTTTTTATTAAATGTATTGGGGTGACATTGATTAATATCAATTACATTGTTTCCAGGTGTACCAATCTACATTACATCATCTAGACAACACATTATGTGCTCACCACCCAGAATCAGCTCACTTTCCATCACCATATGTTAGATTCCCCCTCTGTACTCCCCACCACCCATCTCTCCCACTTTACTACACAAATGATGCAAAATTCAAATCTTGCGTGAATTTTGGGACACCCTTTATATATCTCATTTAATTGTCCACTGCTTGTCTTTTCCCATTAGAATACAACCTCCATGAGGACAGGGACTTTGCTTTGCTTACAGAACTGAGGCTATTGTGTGGCACATAATAGGCATCCAGCAAATATTTGTGGAATGAAGGAATCTGTGGCAAAGAAGTAGCAGAGACAATATATGAATTTGGAAAAAGGAGTCATCATTGTTAAACTGGGTGGTCAGAAAAGGCTCGGATCCAAGAAGACAACATTAACAATAACAACAAACATTTATTGGTCACGCACTACCCAATAGATATTATTCTAAGTATTTTACATAAACTGTCTCTTTTCATCTTTAAAATAAATCAAGGGGAAACCGGGATGGCTCAGTGAGTTAAGCGCTCACTTTGCAGCGCTGGGGACCAAGGATCGAATCCCTGCCCCAGACCGTGTGGAACCATATGCTGAACTGGGAGCTCCCCCAGTTCAGTTCTCTCTCTGTCTCTGTCTCTGTATCTCTCTCCCTGTCAAAATAAATAAATAAATATTTTAAAAGCTAAGTATTTTCAAAAACCTTCATAATTAAAAAAAATAATAAATAAATAAAATAAAATAAATCAAGAGTGTAGGTAGGTGCTCGGATGACTTCTGCTTTACAGATAAAGCAATGAAGGCACAGGGAGGTTAAGTAACATGCTCCAGGTCTCATAAATAATCGCAGTGGAGCTGGGATGACAAACCCAGACAGTCTGGTTCCAGAGCTGTGCATGTAAAGACCAGGCTATTACCCTTATTCTTTAATGATTTAGACTTGGTAATGAAAAAGGAGAAGGATATTTCAAGCACAGAATGAATGACACAAATTTACAAGTTCATTCTGGAAAGAATAAACAGTCCAGTCTGACGTGATGTGAGCATTCTCAGATGCCAGAGAGTAGGGGGAAAAATAGGGCAGGACCAGCTGGTGGAGGATCTCCATCGCCAGACTAGAAGCTTGGATTCCACTAGGAATATCAATTGGGAGTCATTGTAGATGTGTGAACAAAGGAGAAGCAAAATAAAAGCAGCACTTCAGTATCTGTCAACAGGTTAACGGTCTCTGAAAATGAAGCACACGAAGTAAAGAGTATTGGGAGGATAAAAGAGAAGCTTTTTCATTGCCAAGCTCAAACTACTCTGGATTTTATTTTGCATTATAAAAAGTTGGAAAGATAGCCCATTTATCCTCACAAATCTCCACCAGACAGATTTAGATATCCAAGTTAATAATGAGCCATTGTTAATAGTGATGATATAGTCATGACCTGGAATCATCCATGTACAGTCATGCCCTATGTAACAGCAGGAATACTTTCTAAGAAATGCGTCAATAGGCAGTTTCATCATTGTGCAAACATCATACAGTGCGCTTACACAAACCTAGATGGTCTAGCCTACTGCACACCTACGCTATGTGGTATGGCCTACTACACCGAGGCTACAAGCCTGTGCAGCATGTTACCGGGTAGGCAATTATAACACAATGGAAGTATTTGTGTATCTAAACTTAGAAAAGGTACAATAAAAACACTTTGGTTTAAAGGATAAGAAATAGTATACCTGTATAGGACACTTACCATGAATGGAGCTTGCAGGACCGGAAGTTGCTCTGGGTGAGTCAGTGAGTGAGTGGAAAGTGATTGTGAAGGCCTAGGACATCCCTGTACACCACTGTAGACTTTATAAACACTGTACACTTATACAATACTGCACTAAATTTATAAACATATTTTTCTTACTTTAATAAATTAACCTGAGCTTACTATAATTTTTTACTTTATAAACTTAAATTTTTTTAAAACTTTTCAACTCTTCTGCAATAATACTTAGCTGAAAACACAAACACAGGGGATGTTGGGATAGCTCAATAGCTTGAGTGATTACCTTGCAACTGTGAGGTCTGGGGGTCAAAATCCTGGCTCCAGCCCGTGCAAACCCACATGCTGAACTGCAGCGTGTAACTGGTAACCGTCAGGATGGTGGCAAAGGTTATCACCTCCCATGAGGGAGCCCCCCAGTTTGGTTCCTCCCGTTGCAGCCCCATATCTACCTGTGTGGAATAAAACTATGTCAAAAAACTAATGATGTACAGCTATGGAGAATGCTCTGGGCCCTCTTTTCTTCTCGCTGTCTCTCACTTCTCAAAACAAAAGCAAACAAACAATAAAATAACTTTTTTTTTTTTAATATATTTTTTATTTATTTATTTTTGACAGAGAGAGAGAGAGAGAGAGAGAGAGAGAGAGAGATACAGAGACAGAGAGAGAACTGAACTGGAGGAGCTCCCAGCTCAGTACGTGGGTCCGCACGGGCCGGGGCTGGTGAGTGCCTAACCCACTGAGCTATCCCGGCTTCCCCAAAATAACTCTTAAAAAAAACACATTGTACAGCTAGCTATACAAAAAAATTTTTTCTCTATATCTTTATTCTGTACTAATGCCTGTGCATAATGTACTATAATGTCATGACAGATATGATGTCACTAGGCGATAAAAAAATTTCGGCTCTGTTATAATTTTGTAGGACCACTCTCATGTATGTATGTGGTTCACTGTTGACCAAAACATGACTACACTACATTTCATTCCCTTCATATAAAGTATTTGACCTGCATAGCAACCTGTTTGGAATAGGAAACTGATAATTCAGTTTTAGAATGGAAAGAAACATTAAAGTCATCTATGCTAGCGCTCAATTTGCACTACATCATCTGAAGATCACTAGAGTCTCTAGAGTCCTGCCTGTTGAGTCATATCCCCACCCTGCAGCCCAATAGTGACCCTTAGGAGCTAAAAGAACATCAAAGAAAAATGTCACTAATATTTCACAGGTACTAAGTGCTGCTTATATTTGTAGGGGCAAACATCTTTATCGCTATAAAAATGTCATCCAGGAAAGCTTAGTTTATTTTCTCCTCCTGCAATTAGTCTTATTCTACCTAATTTTTTTTTTTTTTTTTTTTTTATTGTATGCCAGAAGGTACAGGAAAGGAATTCAGGGGAAAATAAAACAATATGTATTGAGTGTGATTGTGTGGCAGGCTCTTTATTCACATGATCTCATTTACTTCTCCTAATAACCTTGTGAGGTAGATTATTATGCTTGGTTTTAATACCATAAATGGAAATTGAGGTCAAATATCTTAATAACCTGCCTAAATTCACAAGGGCTTCGCCGTGGCAGAACCTGGGTTCCAATGTAGGCCTAGCTGGATCAAGACTTCCATCTATAATATGTCCTTGGCTCTTTCTCTCCATTTTCTTTTCCAATAGTAGTCTCTAGTTATATCAAAATTGCTCTCCTTCAACAGTCTGCTTGGACAGCTGTTGGCTTCAACAAATAATGCCTGGACCATCAGTAGTCCAGGGAGCACACAGCTGACTCACACATTAGAGACCGAGTCTGGGAGCCTCCCTCCACACCGGCTGCCTTCTGTAGCAGAAGACTTCAAGGCTTGGGAAACCCCAGAAACTTGCCCTGTTCATTTTGGTGAGGCTACTTCAACCAGAGTACACATCACACAGTGTCCCTGGTCCCACTATACTTCGCTCTGATTAGCAGGTAGAACCTGAGGCTATAGAACAGAGACAAAGAGGTTGCTAGTTGAATGGGTGGGATCAGATTTAAGGTACCCTGATACCCCACTCCCACCCCACCCCCAAGTCTGCTACAGGCTGCGTGGACTGCCTCCCTCCCCATAGGCCAGAGGGTTTCCACTATGCCAGCACTCCAAGCCACTCTTTGGCTCTTCTGATTAAATCAGAATTTATAGTGCTGACATTTTTTCACATTTGCTGTGGAATGTCCCTCTGGGGTATATTGGGAACATATTCTAAAAACCTATGAATGATGGATAATAATAACCGTTAGAGAGACATAGCACCACTGAGCTAGGTGTTAACGACTCTATTGAGAATCTGCTAGGAGTAGACACTGTGGGAGAAACAAAAATGAGTAAGACTAGGTGCCTACCTTCAAGGAGCTTTAATATGCATCTCGGTAGTTATTACACTTGAAAATATTGTTACAAAATAAATCCAGTAAAACAGCGGAGCACATTGGTTCCAAAGCCAAACTATTCCACCACTTAATAGCTCTGTGAGCTTAATTAAGTGACATAATCCTTTGTGCTTCAGTGTCCTTGTAAGCAAAATGAGGTAACAAGAAATACGGACCTCATAGGGTTGTGGAAGGATTAAATAAGTCAATGTGTATAAACTTCATACAGTAGGGCCTAGAACATAGAAAACTTTAATAGATGTTTATAATAACTATTATTAATATCATTATTATTTAAACTACCAATAAATATCATGTCATTGCATGTGTTAAATCAGCTAGAATTTTTACAAACTTAGCACAGGAAGTTGTCATCTGTTAATTATTTCAGGAATTGGAGTATACCTTTTTGTTGCATGAGGATCTATTTTTTTTCCTTTTTTTTTTGAGGGCAATATGTATCTTTACACAGAAACATTGTAATAGGTGATGCTTGGTTCCCAAGCCCCCAAACAAAAGGCTCTTTAAGCTGTAATATCACTTAAGACTTACATGTGCGCAGTTTAAAAACAAATCTAAGACTATTCTATTTTGTAATACAGGAGATAAATGGAATAATGATTTACAATATTCTCAGTAGCTTTTTATTTATTTTGAAAGTTGACACTTGAAGAAAAACAGGGTAGATTTTAAAATGGATGAAAAGGAATATGCAAATTTGTGACAAGTTAAAAAATAGCATCGGGGTACTTAAAAAGTTTAGAGGTTGACACTAAATTTTTAGAAGTTTTATTTAATTCAGAACTTACATGACTTTTTCCCAGCCACTATTAGAAGTGGTTTTGCACTTCTCTATGGAATTAAAAGACAGACAGAAGGAAGACAAAAGAAATATATATTTTCCTTAAAACAATGTGTATTCATGTGGGAGGAAAAGAAAAAAAACTATCTGGAATAAAATTAAGAAATTCTTGGGAAAGCCGGGATGGCTCAGTGGGTTAAGCGCTCGCTTTGAAGCCCCAAGGACCGAGGATTGAATCCTGGCTCTCGCCCAGGTGGACCCACATGCTGAACCGGGGGGTTCCCACAGTTCAGTTTTCTCTCTGTCTCTGTCTCTGTATCTTTCTCTCTTTCTGTCAAAAATAAAATAAAATAAAATAAATAAAAATTAAAAAAAAAAGAAATTCTTTAAAAAAAAAATCTTTGGCTTTAAGAAATAAGGGCAGGATCGTTTCCAAAAAGAAAATAATTTTTGAAGTAATAGCTCTGATGTAGGGATCACGGTGTGTGTCCAGAGTTCATGGTCTCACGCACTCAAAGAATGAGAACACAGACGCGAGGGGAAGGGTTAAGCAGCAGAGATTTATTGAAAGGAAAGACAAAGCTCTCTAACGAGAAGGGACACTGGAAAATGCAATGCCCATAGCTAAGGCTATAGCTACTGCTTATATACAGCTTGTCTACGTGCTTAGGTGCAGGTAGGACATCTATGCGTTAATCTTTATCTCGTAGGCTTTGCTTTGTTGTCTAAACGTAAAGGAATTTAAAAACAAAGTAGAAACATTTTTGTGGGTTGATTCCCTTGAGGCATAAATCTGTTATGCCTGGGGAGTTGTGGAACACAGGGTCCTTGGCGTTCTCTCATTTCAGTCCGTACCCGGTTGTCCTGATCTTAGTGCTTTCTGTAATTTTTGATATGGTTTCTATGACTACCGAGGCCTTCCCTAACTGCGTTTCCTAACTATCCTGACTCAATTCTTGACTTTGAACCATTGCATGGTTCAAAACTTTTACATAGTAAACATTGGTACCAGGCAAATGATGGAGTTGAGACCTTGTACAGAGGTTTCTGTCAGCTGACAGCACAGAAGCCATCTTTGTTTGGCACTCTTTCCCCATTCAATTTAACACCTTACTCCTTTTTTCCTTATTTTAATTTTAAAAAGATAGAAACGTTTTAAATAAATGTAATATATAGACCACATTAATAGAATACAATTGAGAAAGAGACCAGTCTCAAAGAAAATCATCCTAAGTGTCAGTTGAATGTCCACTTATCCAACTGTGAAGGAAAATAGGAAAATTGAAGCGTATGCGTGCCGACTATTAGAAATACATATTTGAAGATTGTGAAATTAAAATTTTATTATCCATTTTGGTTCTCTAGAAAGGAAAACTCCCACAACATATAAGTTCATACAGAATACATAAATCCAACTCTTCTACTTTTTATTTTCAGAGAAATGCTGTGCATAGGTACAAGAGTTAAGATACAGCCACCCAGTACAAAGCCAGGAAGCGCCCTGAGCCGGTGGTTCCCTTTGTTGGCCACTAGGGTACCCCACTAGCTCCTAACTGTCTGTCTATGAAGTGGGGAAGGCTGTTCTGGGTGCTGTTTAAGAAGGAAAAAAATAACCTGCTGTTTAATGCATTCATTCAGCTGGAACATTTACAAATTAGTATTTGTAACCTAGAGACTGCCAGAGATTCAGGATGTAATTAGGTTTTTGCATACCGTGTATAAATGCTTTTAAATGCAGTCTTGAGGGTAATGACTCACTCCTCCATTCTCTCAAGAGAATTGTTCCAGTTCTGACATGGCCCCAGTAGCTTTATCTATTGGAGTAGATTATCTCATCAATCTGACCTCTGAAACACAAAACCTAAGTAAGAATCTGACCTTAGATTTTCACAAGTCTTTAAATTCAACTGTTGCAGGTAACAGTATCTGCCTAAGTACTATTTGTGTCAAGACAGGAGTCACATTCCAGACTAAGACAAACGCTCAGGCAAGAAAATGGCAGCCCTCCAACCCCACCAGTTCCCCTGAGTCTGCCTCCAGGAAGACTGCTGCAGGAGGCTGTAGGCCCCCATCCCTTGCGGTCCAGTAGTTTGCTGTTCCCTTTCAGCTGTTTCCTCTTGCTAACAATCTGCTTTTTTAAAGATCTAAGAACTTTAAACCAGTTAAAGGGCACCAGGGCTGCATGAGAAATGTTGGCTAGTAAGCATACCTGGCTGCTAAAGAGGGTCTACCTGGGAAGCAGAAAGCTGGGGGAACCTCACATTCCAATGTCTAGTCCTTTTTTTGATCAGTCCAAAAGCCAATTTTGGCAGCACATGACTGAGTTTTATAATACCATATTCCCCAGAGATGTATTGAATCATAATAAACAAATAGGGCATTGGTGTAAGGATGAAGACACATGGTTTAATGGAAAGAGCTCTTGGGTTATTGAGGTTATGTACCGTAAACAGATGGCAGCCTAATCTGTTAAATGTGGGTTTTATTGGTTGATTTCTCAATGGGCATATTGTTTCCAAGTATGAGGAGTACAGTTTCCTATAATCTCCTGTATATACTACAATATGAATGTGCCTTCTTTTATAGTCACTTACCACAGTGTATATCCCACATGATGTTCCTCCACAGGTTGATCAGATGTCCTCCACTCCAATGAAGAGCAAGGAAGATCATATCATGCTATTATAGTAAGAGAGGACAGGCTATGCTAGGTAAAAATAAACCCTGAACTGCCACTGGCTTAAAACTATAACAGTTTGTTTCTCATTCATGCCCATGTCCCTGGTCAGAGGCTTCACCAGGGCAGTTGGTCTCTAAGCAGCAAAAAAGGGATTGGGGTTCCTTAATCTATCATGTGCCCCCACCATCCTGGAACTTCACTTCCAGCTGTGCAGATGGAGAAAGGTGTTTTATGCAATGGGGTGTTGGGCAATGTAGTCTTCCTCTGAGCTCAAAAGGAAAATTAAGTGTTTTATTGAACACATAGAATCAGCTCAGCCATAATCATTAATTATTATTTCTAACAAAAGCACTTTCTCTAAATAACGATTCCACCTTTCCATTTTACTCCTACCTTCTTGGGTTCTATACAATTTCTAATAACAGTGAAATTACTAAAATGTTTGCATCCTTGACATTAGCAAATATATTTTAACTTACATAATCATTTTAATCTATATAAAATTTCACTTAACGGGGAAGAATATTCTGATTAGAATTCACTCTCCATAGATGGAAGAACATGCCATTAGACTTCAGATCATGTTACAATTAGAACCCACGTCTAGGGTCTTGCTTCTCCACAGTTGAAAAGCCTTAATCCTTCCATACACAACAAAGAATATTAAACTGGAAGAATGTTTCCAAATTCCTGACAGGTATTAATCTTTCGGATTCAGAAATGAGAAATCAGAATTCCTAAGATTTCCAGAAACTATAACTTCTTCTTAAAATCCTGCCAACATTGTTCCTACTCTTTATTCACTGTTATGAATATGTGAAACAGATCTGTTTAATATAATAAGTCTTAGGTTTAGTAATATTACAAAGAACTGTAGCCTATGGCACATACTCAAACACTGAAGAACCTGAGTGAACATTCTTAGGTAGTATTTGAATAATATAACATTCAGATATACCAGCAAGTTTAGTAGCAGTCTCAGAACCTCATGTGGAAATGCCAACTTAAGCATTTATTATATTCTGCTTCCCAAATGTGTTATTTCTTATAATGCCACACATAGAATTTGCACATGCACATAAACCTATTGATAATTATTTTATTTCCAAGAATGACCCACTGTTAGCCGCAGGTGGTACCGTGAATACACACTTATAAAATGGAACCGCTACAAGCAACACCGACCGATTAGATGATGGTGCCCTCTCTCCAAGCGCTGATGTTAACCTTCAGCTCCGTGTGTCAGCACACCCTGGGAAGGAATTCCAGCACTGACACTGTAGTCAAGGCCTAGGCAGTAACCAGCAACAGCGCCGTTTGCGAGCTCCCTCTCATTGGTTGCCAGGTGCCTTTGAAGAGCCCTTTGCCTTTCATCCTGTTCCCAGTATTAACTCGATTCTGTTTACTTTCCAAGACCTCCCAAACTCGGAATGCTGCTTCCCCATCAGGATTTCTAGCTCTTTCTTCTCATCCTTGTCACACACATTTCTGGCTGCCCTCGGCTTAACACCAAGACCTGAGGACTGCCATCTCCCACTGCCATCAATGCCTGGTGGACACACTGCTGCTGATAACCTCATCTTACCTGTGTGGGCTTTAATGGGGAACCCACATATAAAAATAGTATCTTAAATGGATATATTGAGATAAAATACTTCCTATATGATCTCAATCTCATATCTCTGAGAGGCTAAGAAGATGGCAGATGTTTTTTTCTCCAATTTAAGACGAGAAAAACGAATGCATCTCAACATTTAACAGGGAACTCGGACCAGTGTTTCCTTTTTATTCTTTGAATAGATATGTGAATGCCTTTGCCAGGCATCTAATGCAGCTCTTACGTTATTGCTCCATATTCCCTAGGAGGGAGCACATTTATATTAGCAACGAGAATAGCATTCTACCATTATGAGATTGCACACAGATATTCATAGCAAGAGGTTATGGAGGAAGAGACTGTGCTGGTTGAAATGTTCTTTAGAAAGCACTAATCATGTCTGAACACTTTCATTAATTGTTTCTTAATAATTGATGCTAAGAGCTCATTCATCCACCTTCACAGCCCAGAGAGTAATGCATGGGGCACAAGTCAGAGACACTGACTCGAATTGCATTCCAGTTTATAAAGTGCTTTCACTTAGATGTCCTCTAATATACGCCCAATTTTCTGAAAGAGTAGGGTCGGCATTATCCTCATTACATAGATAAAACCAAGATGGACACGTATTAGATCCAAGGTCAAATCTACTCTTTCATTCTTATTAAATGGAATGGTATTTGGAGAACCTAGCTGGAGGTCAGGAATGTGGCAAGAAAGTGATTGTGATGAGATATTCCCAAATTTAACTTTACCCAACTGACAAACTATGACAATTAAATAGACCTTGCAGTTTCATGAAGAAACCCACCCCAGTTTTTGACAATGCGCAAAGGCTGCGTTTGCCACCTCAAGCTAACAGCACCTCTTCCTGTGCTCCTGCTACGCTTATTGCCACAAGGAAGCTTCACAACAGCCCAGGTTCAGCTGCACAAACTTGGCCTGTGACCACTGTTGCCGTCTCATCTGCCGCCACTGAACATCCACATAGAACATGCATGTAGTATACACAACTCCTGTGGTTAACAAACCAAAAAGCAGGTGGAGTGATGCTGAATTGTCCATTGGGAGGCAGTACAGTACAGTGATTGAGTGTTTGGGATGCTGAACACAGCCTGAGTTCAAAATCTGGCTTCATCCTCTCTTGAGTACCCCCACGCACGTTTGTTGCAGTCTGTGAGCTGGTCACAGTCCTTGCCCACCTTGCTTTGTCGTACTTGTGTCTATTCACCATTAAGATGCCTGAAGAAGTGCACCATGGACAGGAGGAGGTGGAGACTTTTGCCTTTGAGGCAGAAATTGCCCAATTAATGTCCCTCATCATCAATACTTTCTATTCCAACAAAGAAATTTTTCTTTGGGCATTGATCAGTAATGCTTCTGATGCCTTGGACAAGATACGCTATGAGAGCCTGACTGACCCCTCCAAGTTAGAGAGTGGCAAAGAGCTGAAAATTGACATCATCCCCAACCCCCAGGAATGCACCCTGACTCTGGTGGACACAGACATTGGCATGACCAAAGCTGAGCTCATAAGTAGTCTGGGAACCATTGCCAAGTCTGGTACCAAAGCGTTTATGGAGGCTCTTCAGGCTGGTGCAGACATCTCCAAGATTGGACAATTTGGTGCTGGTTTTTATTCTGCCTACGGGGTGGCAGAGAATGTGGTTGTGATCACAAAACACAGTGATGATAAGCAGTATGCCTGGGAGTCTTCTGCTGGGGCTTCCTTCACTGTATGAGCTGACCATGGTGAGCCTATTGGCTGGGGCACCAAAGTGATCCTCCACCTTAAGGAAGAGCCAGACAGAGTACTTAGAGGAAAGGCGGGTCAAAGAAGTGGTGACGAAGCACTCAAGTTCATAGGCCACCTTATCACCCTTTACTTGGAGAAGGAACGTGAGAAAGAAACCAGTGGTGATGAAGCAGAGGAGGAGAAAGGTGAGAAAGAAGAGGAAGATAAAGAAGAGGAGAAGCCCAAGATTGAAGATGTGGGCTCAGATGAGGAGGATGACAGTGCTAAGGGTAAGAAAGAGAAAACAAAGAAGATAAAGGAGAAATACGTCGATCTGGAGGAGCTGAATAAGACCAAACCCATTTGGACCAGAAACCCTGACGACATCACCCAGGAGGAATATGGAGAGTTCTACAAGAGCCTTGCCAATGACTGGGAAGACCACTTGGCAGTCAAGCATTTCTCTGTGGAAGGTCCGTTAGAATTCAGAGCATTACTAGTCATCCCCCATGGGCTCCTTTTGACCTCTTTGAGAACAAGAAGAACATCAAACTCTATGCCCGCCATGTGTTCCTCATGGACAGCTGTGATGAGCTGATACCAGAGTATCTCAGCTTTATCCGTAGTGTGGTCGACTCTGAGGACCTGCCCCTGAACATCTCCCGAGAAATGCTACAACAGAGCAAAATCTTAAAGGTCATTCGGAGAAACTTTGTTAAGAAGTGCCTTGAGCTTTCTCTGAGCCGGCGGAAGACAAGGAGAACTATAAGAAATTCTGTGAGGCATTCTCTAAGAACCTAAAGCTTGGTCTCCAGGAGGACTCTACTAACCAGCGACGCCTTTCTGAGCTGCTACTGGGAGGTATCACCTCCCAGTCTGGAGATGAGATGACTTCTCTTTCAGAATACGTCTCTCGAATGAAGGCGACCCAGAAATCCACCTGTTATATCCCTGGTGAGAGCAAAGAGCAGGTTGCCCACTCTGCTTTTGTGGGGCGAGTGCGGAAGGGGGCTTCGCGGTAGCATACGTGACAGAGCCTATTGATGAGTACTGCGGGCAGCAGCTCAAGGAGTTTGATGGGAAGAGCTAGGTCTCAGTTACCACGGAGGGCCTGGAGCTACCTGAGGATGACGAGGAAAAGAAGGAAATGGAAGAGAGCAAGGCTGAGTTTGAGAATCTCTGCAAACTTATGAAAGGAATCTTGGCTAAGAAGGTTGAGAAGGTGACAATTTTCAATAGGCTTGTGTCTTCACCCTGCTGCATTGTGACTAGCAGCTAAGGCTGGACAGCCAACATGGAGCAGATCATGAAAGCCCAGGCACTTCAGGACAACTCTACGATGGGCTACATGATGGCCAAAAAGCACCCGGAGATCAACCCCGACCACCCCATCGTGGAGACTCTTTAGCAGAAGGCCGAGGCAGACAAGAATGACAAGGCTGTCACCTGGTGGTGCTGCTCTGTGAAACTGCACTGCTGTCTTCTGGTTTCTCACTTGAGGATCCTCAGACCCACTCCAACCTCATCTACCGCATGATCAAGCGAGGCCTAGGCATTGATGAAGATGAAGTGACTGCAGAAGAACCCAGCGCTGCCACTCCTGATGAGACTCCCCCCACCCCCAGACCCCGCTTGAGGGTGAGGAGGATGCCTCTCACATGGAAGAAGTGGATTAGGAGTTGCTGCCTGCAGACCTCGTGCCCTGTGTATAGTGTCTCTGGCTCCGCCAGCGGCCCTGAGCGGCCCCTGCCCATCTGGTCTCCTCTGCTGATGTCTGGTGCTTTGTTTCTTTCCTGTCTGCCTAAGAGGCAGGACACAAGGGCCTCAGGCCTTCCCTTCCCCGTTTGACATTGGGTTTGGATGTTGTGGGTTATGGGTTTGTTTTTGTTTATTCTGTTCTGAAATTAAAGTATGCAAAATAAAGAAGATGCAGTTTTATACAAAAAAAGACAACAACAAAAAAACCCTCCGGCTTCATTATTTACCAGTAGTGCAACTTCAACAATTTACTTACCTCCTCTATGATTCCAGCTCATCTGTAAATGGATAGATAATGACACCAGCTTCAATAGTTGTGAAGGTGAAGGGTGGCAGAATATGCCACCCCCAAACAGGCCACTTTGGCATAAGGATTGTTTTGGGCTAAAAACACTTAAAAACAACAAGGGCAAAAGAAGTGCTCGGACTCTCCCCCTTTCTTAAAAACAGGAGATAAAACCCCCACATGGGAGATGTCCTCCCTCTATCAAAATGAATGCAACCTTCTTATTATCTAGGGCAGAAAGTTGAAGGTGAGACAATTCTGTACAAACAGACCATGTTAAAATAATTCTTATCTTCCTTTAGCTTCCCCACATATTTTATTTATTTTTCTACAATGTCTCTCTTTGTTCAACCTCATATAAATGCATTCAGGTTTTGCCACTTCTTTGGGTCTTCATTTCTTTATGAGGGCTCCAATGTCACATAAAACTTACATGAAATAAATTTGTATACTTTTCTCCTGTTAGTATGTCTTATGTCCATTTTTTATGATTTATTTTATTGTTTTTGACAGACAGAGAGACAGAGAGAGGGGGGAGGGCCCAGAGCAGTCTGCATAGTTGTACCTCATCAGTTTTTGACATGGTTTCATTCCATACAGGTGGGCAGGCACCACACAGGGTGGGAACTGAGCTGGGAGCCTCCCACATGGGAAGCTCACCCCAGTTCAGCATATTGGTCTGCAAGGGCCAGGGCTGGCCTTGATCCTCGGACCCCAGGGCTGCAAGGCAAGTGCTCAACCCTCTGAGCCATCCCAGCATCTCCTTGTGTCATTTTAATTCTCAGGCTCAGAAGAAAATGCTAAGAGGGTAAATGTATAATTTTGCCTTCCATGCAATGATAAAATAAGAAATTTATCTGAAATACATCAATAAGGAAGAAATATGTACTATTATCTACTAAATGTGTGTATGTATATATGAATGTAAATGCAAAAAATGATCTGAAAGGAAGCACAGGAAACAAGTAATAGTGGTTATTCTAGGGACTAGAGATTTGGGGGGAGGGATTGGGAATGATAGGTGACTTTCCCATTTGCTCTGTGTATTTCTGAACTTTGTCGTTTTACAACGAGAATTTACTGATCGATGATTATTTGTTAGACTGACCAGATGTCCCATTTTCAACAGTACAGAAAACAATGGTACCGTCCCATTTCAAACAGTACATACAGTCAGCCTAGTCTCACTGGGCTAAATTCAAGGTGTCAGTAGGCCGACCATATGGATCATTTGAAATGGGGCTGTACATTGTTTTCTGTCTCGTTTAAAATGGGATGCCTGGTCAGCTATTATTTGTGGAACTTTAACAGGGATGTATGGATATGAACGGTCATTGCAGCACTCTCAGAAAACATTCCATTACATACTGAAAATACCTGTCATTTCATTAATTAAAACAGGTTTTGCATTTTCTAAAATAACCTGACAATATCTAGAAAAAAATGCAAATCTGATTTTAGAAATCATATTGATTTTGCCATAGGAAATTGCTGCACTAGGAAATAACTAAAGCAATGACACAGAAATCTGCATTAATGTGCTCCAATTGCATCATCTTAGAAATCTCAGGGGGTGTAATTATAACAGAAGTGAAGTATGTGCCAGTGCCAACCATTTTCATTCCCACGCGGCTCTGTGGAGTGGCCATTGTCTTTTGTCATATCATGTACACTGAGTTTCCACACCATATACTTTCATTCATGTGACAAAAAAGTTCCAGGTGTGTGTTGCTGCTATTTCAGCAGGGCCACAGCCATGAGTTGTTCTGTGGGACCTGTGTCATAGATAAAAGAAGAAAGTTACAACTAAAATAAACTTCTTAATTTAGAGCCAATGTTTGGTCCACTAATAAGAAAAGCTTTTTGAGACTTTGGGATTAGTGTTTGGGAACGTTAGTAAGAATAATAACTATTCGAACAGTTTTATTCTTCATTTCAAGGGCATAAACTTTGGGAAGAGCGGCTGTGGTAGGGGTGCTTCTGGTGTTTTTGTTCCCACAGATAGAACTTTATACCAACAGAGGTCTATATTGAGCCCTCTCCTGCATTTTCAGGTGTATTGAGAATACACAGGGAGGTGTAAAGACTGAGGCCTGGGGTTCCCCAGCTGGGAATTGAGTTGAAGATAACTCAGAGAAAGACCCCTTCAGTATGGTAAACCATTTACACTATCCCAAAGGATTTAAACCTTTGTCAGGAAGGGGTGGGAGGTGGGAGAAATGCAGAGAGAGATAGTGATGAAGAAGAGAAAAGGAGTGCTAAGCAGAAAGACGCTGACAACCGCAGGGCATGGTCTCTACAGAATCAGCCCAAGTAGAAGCTCCTGCTATTACAAGATATAATCACCAGGTGGCGCGTAAGAAAGCATCAAATTCAAGTCCTTAGCGGACTACACACAGGTTTATGTTAAAACTCACCAGTCCTCCAGGTCAAATAAAGCAAGAGAGACTATTAAAAAACCCTTGGGAAATGTGTGGCATCCAGATAAGAGGGTATGGGGTGGGGGTAGTTACAATAAGATTTGAGTTTCTGTTAGATGATTTTGAGAAGGGTTCAGCTGTGAGGATTGCTCTGAATTGCGTACTGTCAAAAAGTGGGGGTAATGTGGAGACTTAGTATCTTAATTTTTATCTAGGAGTTGGCAGGAATAGGATCCAGCTAAAACTCTCACCGTAGAAGCAGGAGTTGCTCATGTTAGCCAGAAGAGGGGGATGTTTGGTTATTTCTGGGTTTCACACAACGTTCTTGATTTTGTCTGTGCTAAAGGCATGATTACCAAGGGTCTCTTCTTTGTCTCACTCCATCGCAGTCCCAGGACACAGAGTTACCTCACTAGACATTGCTGCTCTTGGTAGGCGTTCTACCAGTTCCCAGCTGACAGTTGTCAGGACTGCATTTTTCTTTTTCACCTGCTTTCTATCCATACATAGGAAGGAACGACTTCCAAAAGGAGCACCCCAAGAAGCTGCCCCTCAGGAAAGCCCTGGCTGGGTGGTTCCATGCTTAAGCCGTGGCCTTGGACCCGCCTCACTTTGTGTCCGAGGTCTGCCACTTACTGGCTCTGTGGCCCTGAGTAAATTGTTTAACTTCTCTGTGCTTCATTCTTAAAACAGACCTAAAAAGTAGCACTGACTTCTTATGGAAAGTGGGAAATTTTAATAAAATTACATATATAAAAACTTAAAATAGTACCTCACACATGATAAGCATTTAACTTAGACTATCTACCCAGTTGACCATTTATCAGAGGCCACCTTCTCTTGGCAAACCACAATGCATTCCGGAAGCCCATGCAGAGGGCTGAATTGATTTCTATAAAATTTGTATTGCTAGAAGGAGCTCAGAAAGGGAGTAGATGAGTTGTCTTCCATGTCTGGGTGTTCAAATTTTTAAGAAACATTCCAAACTTAGTAAGAAGAGTCTTATATTGGAAAGGATTTTTGCAAGGAGGGGCAGGGAACTACTACACCAGGAGAATGCTGTGACCGAAAGGTCTACAAGCATTTCAAGGGTTCGACAGGGGAAGCTGGGATGGCTCAGCAGGTTAAGCACTTGCTTTGCAGCCCCAGAGACCAAGGATCAAATCCCAGCCCCAGCTCATGCGAACCGGTAGGCTGAACTGAGGTGTGCTTCCCATGCGGGAGGGCCCCAGACCACTGGAACGAAACAATGCTGAAAACTGATGACATGCAACTATGGAGACTGCTCTGGGCCCTCCCCCTTCTCTCTCTCTCTCTCTCTCTCTCTCTCTCTGCCTGTCAAAAACAATAAAATAAATCTTTAAGAGAGTTATGCAAAAGGAGTAGACAAGGTTAGGAAGAATCAGATGTGGGGAAGCGGATGGAGGGTGGCATGATCGGATCAGTGGGGCAGAGAGTGTTTGACTCTGCTGCTAGGCTATATTCTCAAAAGGGGCTGTGCTGGCTCAGGCTGAGCGCAGGGTGGGTCATAGTTCAGGGGCCTGGAGGAAGGAGACAAATTTAACCAAAGTTTGGTTATCAGCATTTTGTTGCAATGAATCAGTGGGACAAGCAGTTCAGCGAATCATTTATGAAGCAAAGAAAGGGAATGTTGAGGGTCTGTATCCTGCCTTGTCACAGGTAAACAAAGGCGAGTCTTATCTAAGTCATTTGGGAAAGGGTGGGTCTTTGCAGTAAGCCCTTTTCCAGACTCCCAGGCTTGGGGGATTTCTTAATTCCTGTCACTGTTTTCCAAGATCACTGGGTTCAGGTACAATTCAACATTGTCAGGTTGCAAATTACACTTTCCTGTTTCTCAAATTGCGGTATTTCAGACAAAGGATAAATTTGGGCTTTAATATATGACCTGAGAGGTTCTAGATCTTTATACAGAGGTGTAGATCTGTAAGGGAGAGGGACTAAGGAGAGGATTTGTTTATTTGCACCACCCTTGGCAAAGTGGGCTTTTGGAAACATGCTCACTTGTTGCATAGCTCCTGCATTTCTTCTGGCCTACAAGTGAATCAAGGAGGAATAAAACTTTAAAGGAGACAACATCAGCACAATTATTGTGACTGCACTTTAGCCTACATTGACAGCTCAGCTCCCTTGCTCAGACGCCAATGTTTGCATTTAGCTCAGCATTGAAATGCTGCCCTCTGGCCTGCTTCCCCTGCCGAATTGCTCCTGCCTTCCCTGGATGGTTTCCTGTGGTGCTTACTTCACTTCTCTTGTAAGAATTCAAACATTTTGTTTGCATGTCAGGACTTTCTAAACCAGTTTGCACCTATGACACCTCCCCTCTCCTTTCCTTTCTTTCTCATAGCCTTTTGTCCTGCAATGACGTGATGTGAGGGCTGCTAATGCATTCTGCAATAGAGCTGGGCAATCTTGTAATTCCTCCAACTTGCTTCATGGCCTTGAAGTCAGCCTGGGTCTGGAGTAGACCCTGTGAGATGACCACGGGTACTCCAGCCTGCCCCCACCCCTCAAGGGACATCTTTATGAAATGTTCCTGCCAGGTTCTAAGCAGTCAAGCTCTGATTTGCTTTTCCTTTCATGAACTGAGGGATGAAAGCTATCAATTACAAGCCGATGATTTGAACTCATTCTGAGCATGTGTGGAAATGCTCAAAATCCAAGTGGGGAATGAGGAGCGGCCGCCTGACAACCACAACTGCAAAGTGGGTACAGTGTATCTTTCCTTCCCCACTCACCCTCCCTTTCGGCCCCTGCCTTCTTTTCTGAAGAGACTCTTCTCTTTCCAATTCAATGCCCTCTCCCCTTCTTAAACACAGAAACCCAAACTACCTGCTCTGAAAGAAAGGAAGTGAATCATAGAGCCTATAACTTAAAAGGAACTCTTCACTCCACATTTGGAAATCCAACGTTAGCTAGCCATTTTTCTTGACATCTGAGAAGATTCTCATGATGCATTTTCCCAGGAGTGGAAGCAAAGATGTAACTTTTCATTTGTTGGCCTACTTTCTTCCCCTGGAGGCTGCTGCTTCTAGTAGAAAACAGCATTTCGTGGCACCTCAAAGGAGAAACAGCAAAACATTTTGAAATATCCTTGCATCCGGGGCACAAAAAGAAAGTTGAGGCAGTGTGAACCACGGGTTTAGAGATAACACTCTTAGAGGGAGGTCAAACAAGGTTGTACACTATTACTCTCAATGACACCGTGACGTCTGCAGAGAATTCCCGCACAGGAGAATGAGCAGACAGGGGGACGTGTTTGCAGCTACCGTACATCTTGAACACAGTACTTCTGCTTCCCCTCGCCCACTCTCAGTCCCTGTGCCCCCCGTGGTGCTGACTTAGCGCCAGGGATGGAGCATGTGGCCCAGCCTAGGCCAATCAGCACCTTGTCATCCCTCAGGCCACTGTGACCACTTCAGAAATGAGCACAAGATGCAAGATGATCCAGTCATGGGATCCCAGGACCTATGTGGCAGCTCCCTGGAGGAATGTGTCTCTCCTGCTCATTGAACTTGAACCTAAGAAATAGTGAAGCTAGAGCTGCTTCTTCAACCAACTACTTAGAGCCAGAAAACAGAACCAGCGGAGAGCAGAGTCAGCCAAGAAAGAGAGAAATCACATTGTTTGATGTCTGAGTCAGGCCTCTCCTGAAACCAGTTCTCAAGTCCACGTGGTGATGAATTCCTATTTATGTTAATCCAATCTGAGTTAGTTGCCATCACTGGACACTCCCAGTCCTATCTGAGAATCAATATACTTAATACATAGTAGGTGCTCAGTAAGGTTTTGGAACGAGTAGATGAATCAATTGAAGGGGTTCAGAACCACCTCCCCTGACCCCAAGATGTGCCACTTTGGCATCTGGATTACATTGAGCTGAAGGCTGTCAAGAGCCTGCAGGTTAGAGAGAAACCTTTACCTCTCCCTTAAAATAACTTAAATTGAGTGCCTTGTGCCCATAATGAGAGTTATCACCAGAAATATCTTTTTATGACCTATCTATCTATAGGGGAGGGCAAACCAATAGAATGTGGCAGACATGATGCTATGCTAGTTTCAGGCTTATATCTTAAAAGGGCAGTAGCTGCTATTTTTTGTTCCTGGGAGCCCTGAGCTGCCACGTAAGAAATCCAATTGCAGCACCTTGTTGGCTCTTAGAGATTTAAAACAGCAGCTGTTAGAAGGGGGGTGACCAGACCAGTCTCCATAGTTGTACGTCATTGGTTTTTGACATGGTTTCATTCCACACAGGTGGGTGGGGGCTCCACAGGGCAGGAACAAGGCCAGGGGCCTCCTGCATGGGAGACATGTCCCCTCAAGCCAGGGGCCAAACCGGGGCCTCCTGCATGGGAACCTCACCCCAGTTCAGCATGTGGGTCTGCATAGGCTGGGGCCGGGATTTGATCCTTGGATCCCGGGGCTGCAAACAAGCACTTAACCCGCTGAGCCATCCCGGCTGCCCAGAGGGATTCTTCATTGGTCTCGTCAGTGAGTGGTCACTGGTGTGGCTCCAATCAGCTGGCAGAATGACTAGGGGTGTGGCTCAGCTGGGCCTCCCTCGCCCCTCCACCTGGCCTCAGATGTGGAGAGCGAGGGAAGCCCAGCTGCGTCCCATCCCCAGTCACTCAGCAGCTGTTTTTTTTCAAACACTGTTTTGGGGTAGTTTGTTATGAAGCAGTAGATAACTGGAGCACAAGGTGGCTTTGCCTTTTTTAAATGCACTCATTCCAAAGTATTTATTGATTCTTTTCTGTGTCCGCTCCAGGAATTAGACATAGTGTTAAAAATCAACAATTAAATAAATAAAAAATGTTTACTGTGAATAAAATATAGCCAGATAAAGAGTGACAGATGAGAATGGTTATTTTAGATGAGAAGGTCAAGGAAGGTTTTTTGAAGGATGTTCCTTTTATCTGTATGATCTGGAAGCTAACTATCCGAAGAGTAGAAGGCAGCAAGTTCCAGACAGAGCAGATAAGTTAAAAGGCTCTGAGGTGGGAGGGGCTTGGCTTGTTACAAAAGCAGAAGTCCAGGGTTGGACCATATAGTGAGTGAAGGGTAGAGTGGTGAGGAAATGCAGTCAAAGAGGTAGGCAGGGACTAGACCATGTTTAGGCCCTGGTGGAGTTGGATTTTACTCTACGTGTAATGGGAAACCATTGGAGGATTTTACACAATGGAATGACATGCTCTACTGTGAGCTCTTAAAACAATGGTTCTGGTAGGTGTGTGGAATGAAAACTGCAGGGGTAACAGGCCACCCTCATGGAAATTTCCTACCCACCAGAGAAATTAGTTAAGCAACTCTTGCAATAATCCAGGCATTAAGTGAGAGTGGCTCAGACTAGGGAAGCATTCCTTAAAGTGTGGTCTTACTACTATGGCAGTTCCTCAAAAAGTTAAACATAAATGAGTTGCCATATGGCCTAGAAGTTCTGCTCCTAGGTATGTACCCAACAGAACTGAAAACAGATGTCCACACAAAAACTTATACACTCATGTTCATAGCAACATTACTGATCATAACCAAAAAGTAAAAATAACCCAAATATGCACCAACTGATAAATGAAATGCGATATATCCACACAATGAAATATTATTCAGCCATAAAACAAATGAAGTGCTGATACTACAACCTGGGACACTAATGAAGTGTCCAGAATTGGCAAATCCATTGACTAAGAATGTAGGTTAGTGGTTAATTAGGTGCTGGTATGAGAGAGAATGGGTAACGACTGCTAATGAAATGATGGAAATATTCTGAAATTAGATAATGGTGACTTTACACAACTTTGTGAATATATGGAAAACCATTGACTACATACTTAAAAGAACAAAGTTTATGGTATATAAATTACATCTCAATTTTTAGAAAATGTTAAAAAATTATGGTCTTGGGAAGTCAGGATGGCACAGTAGGTTAAGGGCTCACTTTGCAGCGCCGGGGACCCAGGATCGAATCCCGGCCCCGGCCCGTGCGGACCCATATGCTGAACTGGGGAGTGCCCCCAGTTCAGTTCTCTCTCTGTCTCTGTATCTCTCTCTCTCTCTGTCAAAAACAATAAAAAAAAAATTATGGTCTGGGACATAGTAGTGGGTCTGTAAGGTCATCACTGTATTCATAACCCTAAGACATTATTTGCCTTTCTTATTCTCATTTTTCATGAGTATACAGTAGTGTTTTCCAAAGGCTACATGACATGTAATATTGAAGCAGATGGAATGCAGAAGTAGTTTTGAAAATTGAAGCATTTTTTAAAGACAGTCATTAAAGAGATTTAAAAAAAAAGCAATAGCCACTCTTCTCACTACGTTTTTGGGGAAAATATGGCTACTTTAAAATAAATATATATTATTTATACTAATATGCTATGGGCTTAGTTTTTAAGAAATAAATATATATTTTAAAATAGTTTCAGCTATGATTTCTAATGCTCATGGTAAATATCAATATAACTCACATAAACATTGGAGTCCACAGTAGTTTCCAAGAATATAAAGGGATCCTGATACCAAAAAGTGTGAGGATTACTGAACTAGAATGACCAACATGGAGGTGGTACACAGAGGTTAGATTTAAGATACACCTGGACAAGCTGGGATGGCTTAGTGGGTTAAGTGCTCGCTTTGCAGCCCTGGAGCCTGAGGATCGAATCCCGGTCCCGGCCCATGCGGACCCATATGCTGAACTGGGGTGTGACCCAGCTCAGTTCTTGCCGGGGCCTATGTGGGAGGCTCCCGGCCCAGTTCCTGCCCTGCACAGCCCTGTGCCCACCTGTGGAGTGAAACTACCGGTATATGGAAAACTAATGCTGTTAACTATGGAGACTGCTCTGGGCCCTCCCCATTCTCTTTGTCTCTCTCTCTCTCTCTCTGTCAAAAAACAATAAAAATAAATTAAAAAAAAAAAAATATATATATATATATATATATATATATATATATATATATATATATATAATATATATACCTGAAGAGAGACCTCACTGCTGGGGGCGTGAGATGTTAATGGCAAGGAAAAGAAAAAAAACAAGAATGACTTCTGGTTTGGGGCCTAAGCTAATGTGAAAGGTGTTGCATGAGCTGAAATGGGGAGAACTGTGTAAGGAGGAGGACTGGTAGAGAAAATCAAGTTCTGTCTCAGAAATGTAGACATCTAGATCATTAAAGGATGATCTCATTTCATCTTTCCACCAATTTGGTGAGTTAGGAGTTATTAATATGTTTATCTTATGGATGAAGACACTGTGACTCAGAGTTTGCCTAGAACTCGGAAGGCTAGTCTGAACCAGATCTGGCTCTGAAGTCCATGCTCACCTCAGTAGCCCTACTTAAATTCATTTAATCTCCCAAACAAGACAAAACAATAAAGGGATTTAGGTAAAAGAGTTACTTAAAATATGTAACATTCAATTAGGTACACAGTGGAAGCTGTAGTTCCCTTAGTAGCCACAACATTACCTGTAGGATGGCAGCCTGGCCAGTCAGGGTGAGGGGATCATATGGGCACCAAGCATCACTCACAAGGGTGCCATTGCCCACCACAGCTCAGGCCTCCTCTAGCGCAGGACCAGAGAAGCCAGGGTTTGGGTCTTGAGAGAAAGGAGGCGGAAGTGCTAGAGTAGCAGTTCCCACCTTTTAGGAAGAATTTCAGTATTTTGTCACTGCATGCCACAATAGCAGCGTGGAGCAGCTGAAAGTCAGCCATGGCATTAGGAAAGAGGGTGTCAAAATATTTCTCCTTCCATCCTGGACCCAGAGAAAGTATGTTCTAAAGCAGAGAGGTTAGATTTCAGTTTTGCTCTATTTCTTGTACAAAATCAACTTGCTCCATTTCTTGCTCTATTTCTAGTCCTTGGATGAA
Organism: Craseonycteris thonglongyai; assembly: GCA_004027555.1. Lineage (NCBI taxonomy): Eukaryota > Metazoa > Chordata > Mammalia > Chiroptera > Craseonycteridae > Craseonycteris > Craseonycteris thonglongyai. Next base: position 50,629 of record PVKE010001303.1, read on the forward strand.
AGTCCATTAAATATGAGAAAGTGGGGAAGCCGGGATGGCTCAGTGGGTTAAGCGCTCACTTTGCAGCGCTGGGGACCAGGGATCGAATCCCGGCCCCGGCCTGTGCGGAACCATATGCTGAACTGGGAGCTCCCCCCAGTTCAATTCTCTGTCTCTGTATCTGTATCTCTCCCTCTCTCTGTCAAAAATAAAATAAATAAATAAATAAAAATATTTAAGTAAAAAAAAAATATGAGAAAGTGATTTATAAGATATATTCCTTTTAACATAATTGCAGCACAACAAAGCAGTGCATGGAAATACACTCAAAAATTCAAATTCCTGTGAAGTTCAACCTGAAAAACTTTGCATTGCTATGAAATATTATCTAAACTAGGTGACTATGAGTAAGACTTTTAATATTACTGATAACAATAAGTGTTCATTTTTTAAATTTGAAAATGGAATTATAATTTTGCTTTTTAAGAGTTTTAATCTCTTAGATATAGAGAGGGTGGGTGCCAAAAAATATATACACATTTTAAGAAAGGAAAGATCTGTATTAAAATTAGAATACTCAATATATATCAATAACAAAAGATGAATACAAGACATGCTTGACTTCTGCAATTACAAGAGGTGCTCAAAGTGGTTACATTCAGCGTCTAGCACTTCTGATTATGGCAAACTACTGCTTGAGCAGTAGTTCTACACGAGCAAAGTGTCCACTTGTATCGCTGCACATGCCATTTCAATTTACCAGGCGTTTCAAACTTATCACAGCACAACAATTGTTAGGCATGTTGGAGGTTTTGTTGCACACTCACACCTCCATTGTCATTGTAATCCTTGTAATCCCACAACATTCTGAAATTTTAAATACCACTGCAAAATGGTCTTGTGCTCCTTGAAGGACAACCCTGCTTCGCCATTTTCTTTGTCTGGTCTGTCACATGGTGACACTGGCATTCATTTGATGAATGCCACCTTTTGAGCAAATGTCATACTACACATTGCTACTGTAATTCAATTCAATTTCTGAAAGTAACACAAAGATAACATCTCTTAAAACGTATATATATATATATATATATATATATATATATATATATATATATATTTTAGCACCCTCCCCCTTCAGTATATACTACAGTATTTTCAGGTGAAATTATATCATATCTGACAGTTGACATTAAATAAAATAATGTGGAGGGGGGTGTGGGGACAGTAGGGTTGTGAATGAAACAAGATTGGCCCTATGTTGATAAATGTTGAATCCAGATAATAGATACATGGGGACTCATTATTCTATTCTTTCTACTCTGTGTGTGTTTGAAAATTTCCATAAGAAAAGGTTTAAAAAAGAGTTCAATATTTATCTAATGTTTGGTGACTATGGCTGCTGTTCAGAAAAGGACACAGAATACAAGACTATAAAATGTTTTCTATATTTCACTTACTTTAGGGTTTGTTTGTTTGAAAGGATTTTGTGAAGTTGTACATTTCAAGACAAATATAAAAAGCAGTGTGTATTTATCCGTAACCTCCTTTATAGTAGCTTCTGAGTGCCTCACATACAGTTCCAATTATAGCAATGAGAGTAAATAATTACCCCTAATTTGGTCTCAACACTCAACTACTGTCACATTAATTGCTACCTTTGTGTAGCTACTGCTTGCCTGTAGACAGTGATAACATTTGAAAATACATTATAGATAAGACAGATATTTTAATATCTAAATTCAGATGTTAACTTAGCAAGGTTTCCATTTTTTAGTAATATAGAACAAAAGAAGACAATCTTTTTAGGTTAAAATTTTTTAATTCCACTATTGACTTAGTTCTTTATAATAATCTGGCTCTATTTTGCTTTGGAGGAGTCTCCAGAACTCACTTTTTACCCAACAATGTTGAAAATGTGGGTCTGCAATATTTTAACACTTCTAGCTCTAAGTTATATCCTTAAACAATTTTTTTTTTGGTTTGTTTGTTTGTTTTGCTTCTTCCCTCACCCACCATGTGACGACAGAACAAGATGACCGTCTGTAAACCAGGAGGATGGCCCTCACCAGACACCCAATTAGCCGGCACGTTGATCTTGGACTTTTCAGCTTTCAGAACTGTGAGAAATAAATTTCTATTGTTTAAGCCACTCAGTCTATGGTCTATTGCTATAGCAACCTGAACTAACATAAGGAGTTTGGTGTTTTATAAGCCTAAATTGTCAACGATTTTGTGAAGTGATAAAGAGTTAAACTTAACTAAATTTAAGAACAGAGCAGCTCAATATAAAGAGTTGGAGTTATTTCATCTATCTCAAAACTTGAAGAAATAGGAGTTTATTAAAATGGCTGTTTCATGCTGCTGGCTCTTCACTACTAGATAATGTTCTTTCTTATTCTTAGTTAATAACATGCATATCTAAAATTAAGCACTTGTGTTGCCTTGCATTCTGTTACTTTAAATAGACACCCACCAGATTATAATTTTTACTTGTTTAAAGATTGTTGGAGTCTGATAATTTTTTTTCCTGCCCTCCCCCCCAAAAAAAATTTACAATGGGCAAGCTGGAAGTCAGGAACAATTATTCAAGATAGTACAATGAAATTGGCTTTTCTCCCGGCATCTTTCTTGCTACCTTTAATTATTGTTGGACTTTGGAGTTCAAGGAAATAGTCATAGGAGAAGAATTCTTTAGAAAATAAAAAGAGAGAGAGATAGAGTACATAGCTTTCTGAAAACATAATAGGTACTTTCCACAGTGTATTCCAAAAACTAGTATGTAAGCTAAAGTTGCTTCTTATTAATAGAAAGAATGCCTATGGAAGGGGTGATAAGCTTGGGGAATAACAATTGCTTAGAAGTGGGCTAAGGTGAATAAATATACTAAAATTTCTTTCTAAGATTTCAAGCCTAATTCAACGATGGGATTATGTTTAAATGGCTAAACTTAAAATAATTGCCTCATGAATAGAAATATTGATTATGGCTGAAAAGCACAAAGGATCTGCATTCTATTTTTAGTTTAAATGAATGCTCTTTGTTGAGGAAGTTGAGGGATGTGTTTAGTCAATCAATTTTCTGAAAGAATAAACCATGCATGTGCAGATGTGAGAAAAGAGCAAACAGTTCCTGACCTCTAGAAGCTCTAGCTGCACAGTTTGGGAAGAAAAGATTTATATGAGGGCTATATGGAAGGTATCCAGCCATCTAACCATTCTTGTTCTGTTAACAATGCCTGGATTTTTTCTCCAGATACCCTCATATACCAGAATATTAATAATATTAATTATTAATATTATTATTAATATTAATAAATATTAATAAATATTGCAATACCAAATTGTGTAGGACTAACTTCAAGTGCCTCTGAATTCAGAGTGGGAGAGGATAGAATGAGTGAGATTTTTGTGATTTAAAGGAGGTGTTAGAGGGAGGCCGGATGGCTCAGCAGGTTGAGAGCTTGCTTTGCAGCTCCACGGTCCGAGGATCAAATCCTGGCCCCAGCATGTAGACCCATATGCTGAACTGGAGTGTGCCCCCAGTTCAGTTCTCGCTGAGGTCCATGTGGGACCCTGGCCCAGTTCCTGCCCTGCACAGCCCCACGCCCACCCGTGGAGTGAAACTATATCTAAAACTAATGCTGTCAACTCTGGAGACAGCTCTGGGTCCTCCTCCTTCTTTCTGTTTCTCTCTGTCTGTCTCTGTTTCTCTCTGTCAAAAAAGAACAATAAAAATAAACCTTAAAAAAATAAAGGAGATGTTAGAAATTGTATGTGAAGTCTGGAGCTGAGAACTTGAGTTCAAATTCTACCATGTGCTTAAAAGTCTACAGATGCTGTATCCAAAATATACCCAGATCAAGACTAGCAGTTTTACTTAGTTGGCTATCCAATTCAGTATGTTCAACCATAGGTTTATGGATGAAATTGAGAAAGATTACAAATACATAACATGAAATCGAGTTCATCATTAAATAGCCAAATTAAATGTTTTTGATGATTGAAAATTATATACACAAAATACATACATATTTTGCTTCACTAATATTTATAGTTACTTATATTTTTGAGGCTATCTATATATGGGCAACACAAGTTATCTATAGGACTTTTACTCTTTGACATGTTCCCTAGAACACTGCCTGGCATATACTAGGCACACAATAAGAATTATTGAATAATGAATGATCATGCATGCCTGTGTATATATGAATATAAGTATAGTCATTTGAATTAGTGTCAAAAATAAATCAATAAAATTGGTATACATTTGACTTATTTATATAATAACCATGATTCACAATGTTGATAATCTTTTTTTCACAAAATATACATACAGACTTAATAAAGAAAGGTTTTGAATTACAAAAAGCAATAAATGCCTGTTGTAAAATTTTTTTTTAATAAAGAAATGGGAAAAATAAAAAATGGAAGCCTTTTATTTTTAAGCACAAACATATATATAATTCATTTTTAACACAAATAATAGGATCACACTATATATTTTGCTTTCTTGATTTTTTCCATCAGCTATATATTAGAAATTTTTTTTTCCAGTGGTGCCGCCTCATTCTTTGCTTTGCATTGTACAGATATATCAGAATTTATACAACTATTTTCTCTTGGTAGAAATAAGATTGTTTCCACTTTTTAAGTATTATGAACAATATTTCAGGGAACATCTTTGTATATATATTCCTCACTTGTAAGAGAGATTCTGAGAAACAAAACTAATGAATCAAAGGGGATGAGTGTTGTAAATTCTGATGGAAAATCTGCACTTTATTAGCTATTCTTACAGTCTCGATCTTGGTTTAGTGAGAAGAAAAATATCTTCTACAGAGAACAGTTAAAAGATTTCTTCCTCATCTTACGGGCTCTGATTCCCAGAGGGGAGCCTGCCTTAGCTTCCAGAGACTCTAGTGGTACCTCCTTGACAACTCTTTAAAAAGAGATAGCTCCCGGAGATGCCGAGATAGCTCAACAGGTTGGCACTTGCATTGCAACCTTGAGCTCTGGGATCAAATCCCACCCTGTCTTGTGCAAACACATATACTGAACTGTGGCACACCTGGTAACCGCTGAGATGGCGGCAAAGGTGCTCCCCTCCCATGGGGGAGGCCCCCAGTTTGGTTCCTGTCCCACGCAGCCTCACATCCACCTGTGTGGAATGAAACTATGTCACAACTAACAATATACAACTATGGAGACAGCTCTGGGCCCTTCCTCCTTCTCTCTCTCTCTCTCTCTCTCTCTCTCTCTGTTTTTCTCTCACCTCTCAAAACAATAAAATAAATCTTTATTTAAAACAAAAAGTTATAAGAAGGGATAGCTCCTGGATATTTTTTCCCAGAATATAGAGTTATATATGTATATCTTTCCTTTTAGATTTAGCTTATAATTTTTTAAGTGGAAGAGACTTTAGCGATCCCCCCCCCCACCAATTTGGGGAGTGTACTTTTAGCTTCAAGTAAAAGAAAATAACTCAAATTGGCTGAAACAACAGATAAAATGTATTGGCTCACGTTAACTGACAAGTTGTAGGTATCAGGAGGCAGGCTTCCTGTATGACTTGATCCAGAGGTCGTGATATAATCTGCTTTTTAGAGTTTCCCTTGGCTCTGCCCTATTCTGAATGTTGGCTTCATCCTTGGGGGCTCATCAAAGGAAAGTGGAGTTTGCATATCAGATTGGACCCAAGTCTAGCAGCGTCCAACTATCAAACAAAAGTCCTAAACATCATGCTATTATAATTAGACCAGTTTAGGACGATTGTCCATCCTTGAATTAGTCACTTGTAAGGGATATAGGTTCACAGAGCCTCACCCTAGGTAGAGCTAGGAGTAAGACCAATCCCACCCACCCAAACAATGTGAATGCTTCACAATGAAGGAGGAGGGGAATGGATTCTGATTACACCTTTTACGGAGGAACTTCCTGTCTTCCTGCCTCATGTTCCCATACAAAGGAACTTCTACTCCTGTAGCACTGGGGTCTTCCTCCTTCACCTCTTGCTTACTCCTCCCTGACTGGTGGAAAGCTCAGTCTTGCATTCATGGACCTCATCTCTCTACTGGACGAAGCTAATCAAATTCAAGATTGCAGGCATTGGAGATTCAGCTGTTTGCCTTCCACCTGGAGTGTACCGTATATGGAATAGCAACACTAGGATGAATGCAGTTACTCTGTAGCTTCATTTATCCCCTTTTGTGTGCTATGTCAGGCTCTGGCCTGAGGGAAGAGGAAGTTGGAGGGACACGGAACAATACAGCAAATTATTGTGTCCAGAGCTGAATTTCTCTCTTCTAATCAGCTTTATCGATAATAGAGTTTGTATTTAGTTCTCCATTTCTTGGTGTCCTGTGTCTTACTTCTGAATTGGTTCTCATCTTTGAAGAGAGACATGAAATTGTTTATTGACCTTAACCCAACACTGTACTGTTTCAAATTCTGGATTCCTTTAGGGATTTTCCTTCCCATGGATGAAAACGCGATTATCTAGGCCTATTCTTGTCCTACTTCTGCTTCAAATCTAAACCTTCTACCAAATCTAGCCCTTGCATTTTTCTATTTAGAATTTATCAGGAAGCCGGGATGACTCAGCGGGTTAAGCGCTCGCTTTGCAGCTCCAGGGACTGAGGATGGAATCCCAGCCCCGGCCCGTGCAAACCCATAAGCTGAAATGGGGTGTGTTTTCCATGTGGGAGGCCCCCAGCCCAGTTCCCACCTTGCGAGGCCCCCCTCACATGTGTGGAATGAAACCATGTCGAGGGCTGATGACATGCAACTGTGAAGACTGCTCTGCCCCCCTCCTTTCTCTCTGTCTTCTCTCTGTCTCTGTCTCTCTCTGTCAAAGACAATAAAAATAAATCTAAAAAAAAGAGAATTTGTCATTGTATCTGCGTTACTGGAATTCAGTCCTATTGTATACAAATATCACTCTCCTTTAATGAGCCTCAAAGTGTTATGTAACTTGGGTCCAACTTATCTCCAGTTCCTTTCCCAGACTGGGTCCTTGCCAGTTCCCCTCTGTGTTAGTTTCCTAGGGCTGCTACAACACATTGCCACAGACTTGATGGCTTCTAAGAACAGAAATTTATTTTCTCAGTTCTAGAGGCCAGAAGGTAAAAACCAAGGTACCCACAAGGTTGGTTCATTCTGGGGGCTATGAAGGAGAATGCATTCCATGACTCTCTCCTAACTTCTGGTGTCTGAAGGCAACTCTTGGTGTTCATTGACGTGTGGCAACATAACTCCAGTCTTTGTCTCTGTATTCACATGGCCTTCTGCCTTTGCCTGGCCTTCTGCCTTTGCCTGGCCTTCTGCTCTGTGTGTCTCTGTATTACGAGTTTCCCTTTCTCTTATAAGGACACCAGGATTGGATTTAGAGCCCATCCTATATCCAGAGGACCTCACCTTGAGATCTTTGTCTTAATCACACCAGCAAAGACATTATTTCCAAATAAGGTCACATTCACAAGTGCCAGGGATTAGGACTTGGACATCTTTTGGGAGGACACAATTTAGCTCACTAACTTCACTTCTTTCTTTCTTTTTTTTTTCTCCTAAAGATTTATTTTATTGTTTTGAGAGAAGGTGAGAGAGACAGAGAGAAGGAGGAAGGGCCCAGTGCAGTCTCCACAGCTGCCCGTCATTAACTGTGACATGGCTTCACTCCACTCAGGTGTACACAGGGTCACACGGGGTGAGAACCGAACTCAGGGCAGTTCAGCATATGGTTTGCATGGACGTGAGCTGCAATTCTATCCCCGGACTTCGCAATTGTGAGGCAAGTGCCCAACCTGCTGAGCCGTCCCAGCATCCCAGCATAATAAATCATTTTTTAAGATTTATATTTATTGTTTTTTTGACAGAGAGAAATAGACAGAGAGAGACAGAGAGAAGGGGGAGGGCCCAGAGCAGTGTCCATAGTTGACAGCATTAGCTCTCCATATAATTTCACTCCACAGGTGGGCGTGGGGATGCGCAGGGCAGGAACTGGGCTGGGAGTCTCCCGCATAGGTCCTGGCAAGAACTGAACTGGAGGCACTCCCCAGTTCAGCATGTGGGTCCACATGAGCAGGGCCCAGGATTTGATCCTCGGGCTCCAGGGCTGCAAAGCGAGCGTTTAGCCCACTGAGCCATCCCAGCTTCCCCTAACTTCACTTCTTAATCCAAGTGGAGAAACAGTGATTCCTATGACTTTCTGAGGCTGACTGCTTGCCCAGACCGCTGAAGTCTACCTGTATAGGACCCTTCTACCACCTTTTACAACAAATACATCTATGAGTTCTTTTGCTAGCTGTCTACACACCATCTAGAGATTGTGACCCACCTCGGAAGCTAAGTTTCACTGCCAGATTCAACCTCTGCTGTTAGCACCAGCATGAATTCCAGGTTACCCCACACCTTACTCCCCAGTATTTTTCATACGAGTACCTCATTGAGTATGTCCAGGGCTAAGGTCTGATATCCCCACTGGCCCTGTCTAATTATAATCGGTCATGTCCTGCTGTATTCTGAGTGCTACCCAAGAAGCAATGGACATCTTGAAATTTTCATTAAGAATTTCAAATATTTATAATGAAACCCAGCACTAGTTTTTCCAAACTCATAACTTCTGCTAAAAGTCAAATAATGAGATATTACATGTGAAACTATTAGTGCAATGGCTGGCACATAGAAACACCTTATATGTATTCTATGCTGTCTGTGTTCCAGGCACTATGCTAAGCACTCTATATGTTACCTCCTGTCAACATCACAATGACCCTCTTTGATCCCCCTTGTACAAGTAAGGAAATGAAAGCTTAGCAAAATTAAGCAGATTGTCTTATACATAAGGAAGGGAGAAGTGAAATTTGGAGTCTGTCCCCTTCACCAGCACACCAAACTGCCTCAAGCTATGCCAGCTGACAAAATGAATATTTTGTAAGAAATTGAATTCGTTCTTGTCAATCTTGTAAGAACAAGATTTTTGTAAGAAATTGAATCAGTTCTTGTCAATCAACTAAAATACGTAGAGTAGAACTATATGAACTCTAAAGTTTTGAAACAAAAGATATAATTAAAAATGGACATAAATCATTTGACTTAAAAAAAATAGATTTCATTGAGGTATAACTTACATATATCAAAATAGGCCCATTTTAAGAGCCCAACTTAATGGGTTTTGACAAATGTATGTACCTGTGAAATCATTACCACAATCAAGATATCAAATTTTTCACACTCCAGAAAGTTCCCTTGTGCACTTTTGTTGTCAATTCCCTATCTGCCACCCTCAACCCCACCCCAGTCCCCAACCTGCTACTGATCTACTTCTGGCCAATTCTAGAACTTCACATAGATGGAATAATATGCTATAAACTTTTTCGCATCTGGCGTCTTTTGTTCAGAATGTTGTTGATGGTCATCAGCTGGCTGCATGTATCAGAAATTTATTCCTCTTATTGCTGAGTAGTAAGTAGTCCAGGGTATGACTATCTCACCAATTTACTTACACATTTACCTGGAGGTAGACATCTGGGTTAGATATCAATCAGGAGACAGACCCAATCATTTGAACAGGAAAATGTAATATAATTGGTAACTAGTAAAAGGTGGTTAATTACTTCAGTGGGTAAAAGAAGACTGTTAAGGATCTAAACGTAGCCTATAGGCTGAGGAAGAGTGGACTCTGAAGGAACCAAGGACTTAGGGGCGGAGGTCCTGCTCTTTACAGGCTTTGATTCAGACATCTTTGGAAAGAATGTGGTTCCCCTAGGAATGCGTGGCCTACTTGTTCATGCTGAAGAAACTTGCCAACACACAGGCTGGAGCTGGCCCACAGGTGGCCTGCAGCATCCCAGATGATGTGGGTGGCTTGAGGGTGTTGGTACCTTCACAAAAAAGAAATATGGGAGAAGGATCAGAACCCACAAGGAAAATGCCTTCCAGCGGATATCATCTTGCAGTGTCCTTCCTGTGCCCTCAGGTTGACAAAGCCTGGCATTGTGCCAGAGAAATGCTTGTGGGTTCCTGCTCAGATGAGAGCACAGGACTATACGATGAATAGGAACTGATGTTAGATATTTTGTGTGAAGTAAAGGGAGAGGAGAACTTTTGGAGATTGCATTGAAAAACTAAGAAAAAAGTCATGTGAAACTTCAGATAAGATAGAGAGCATTAAAATGCTGATAAATGTTATGCCTTATTTTCAAACACTTTAGTAAAAATCAAATAGATGAAATAAAAATGGCAAAATGTTGATATGAAAACTAGACAATGGGTAGATAGGTGTTCATTATTCTAGTTTTTCTGTATATTTAAATTTTTTCGTTATAAGAAGGAAAAATAATCAAATTCTAAAGTGGATCTCTGAAAAGATGTTATAAGCAGTGTACCGGGAAAAGATTTGTCAACCCAGGTAAAGAGGTTTTATAGACATTAGAAGTAAAAGCGCCTTTAAGATATCCTACAGTCCAGTATTTTAGGCTTTGCTTCTGGTTCTGTCACTGACAATGTGTGTTTGGGTAAGTCACCAGAATTCTGTGAGACTTAGATATTTCTGTTTGTAAAATGAGAGGGCTGGCTTAGCTGATCTCAAACATTCTCTGTTAAACTCATGCACAGAGAGCTAAGACTAACTTTCAGGTATCAATCAGCAAAGTAGGTAAATGAGTATAAGAAGGTGAGTCAACCCCCTTGCTTGGTATTTAAGACTTTTCATGTTCTGGCTCCAACTGAACCATTGTCCTCTACACACATTTTATACCCCAGTCATTCCTTCTGTGCTTGGAATGTCTTCTTTTTCATCTCTATCTGATGAAATCCTAGTCCTTCTAGAAGGCCTACCACAAATATTAGCACTTTCATAATACCTAACTGGATTTCTTAACAAGATTTGACCTATTCACTCACTACATCCTGTATCACCTTCTGAACTTGTCATGCAGAATATACCACATTTTATTGTTATTATCTCTTCGTGGTATTTTACCGGTAATTATTTTTGGAAAATATTTTTCTTCCTACTAGATTATAAATTCCTGAAGAAGAGAGATCATGTCTTATTAGTTTCATATTCTCAAAGTATTAGCACGATGATTTACAGAAAGGAGATTTTTTATAATATTGGACTTACTGTATAAGGTAGAAACAGATTTATGAACAATTATAAGTCATCTGTTGTGTACCAAACTCTTATTGGCATGAACTGACCCTCTTTCTAAAACTATGATAAAGGAATATGTTTATTTTTTTTTAAGATTTATTTTACTGTTTTTGACAGAGAGAGACAGAGAGAAGGGGGAGTGCCCAGAGCAGTCTCCATAGTTATATGCCATCAGTTTCCAACATGGTTTCTTCCACAGAGGTGGGCGGGGGCTGCACAGGGTGGGAACTGGGCTGGGGGCCCACCGCATGGGAAGGACTCCCTGGCAAGCTGGGGGCCGAACTGAGGGCCTCCCACATGGGAAGCTCGCTTCAGTTCAGCATATGGGTCCACAGGGGCCAGGGTGGGGCCTCAATCCTCAGACTCCGGGGCTGCAAAGCAAGTGCTTAACCGGCTAATCCATCCAGGCTTCCCCAGGAATATGATTATTGATTTTCCAAATAACATTTTGTTTTGATAAAATTTTCCTAGAAAGCATGTTCGCTGGCAGAAGAAAATGTCACTCAGGATTCCCTTTTAGGGGAAGCTGGGATGGCTCATTGGGTTGAGTTCTCACTTTGCAGCACCAGGGACCGAGGATCGAGTCCTCGGCCCGACCCTTGCGGACCCATGTGCTGAACTGGGGAGTTCCCCCAGTTCAGTTCTCTCTCTGTCTCTGTATCACTCTCTCTCTGTCAAGAACAATAAAAAAAATTAAAAAAAAAAAAAAAGATTTCCTTTTATATGCTGAACTGGGGTGTGCTTCCCGACAGCCGTGAGGCCTCCAGTTCAGTTAAAAAAAAAAAAAGATTCCCTTTTATTGGAACTGTGTTTATTTGGCATGTTTTGTGTTATGTAGAGGTTAAAGTTGAGATTATTGCCTCCACTGAAATAAATTCTCAATTCATGTCAGGCAGCAAGTGCACAAGGAATAGCAGCAGAATGGAAGACAATGCTCTACATATCTGCTACCTCTGAGGAACTCAAATGGAGGCATGGCTTGTGCCTTACCAGGGGCTGCTGCCTGCAGAAGGCAGAAGACTGAGGAATTGATAGTACTTGCTAACCTGCTGGCTTACGGTGACTGACTACAAGCAAAATGTGGTCCAATGAATGTCTGAAGCTCTGAATAGTTACATTCACAACGCCTTCTGTCCTGGTTGTGTGGATGGCACGGTGGAAGTGAAGAATGGTGTTGAAAGGGTTTTCTTGACATGGGAAGAGTATATGATCTCTCTCCTTTTCAGCACAATTTAAATATTTTGGAAGATTTATTTCAAGTCTTTTGTGTTCAGTAAGCTAATTTATGCCATTGTTTTAGAAGGCCACATGGATGCAATGATGTAGAGTTAATTTTTGATTTACCCTTTCAACTGCTTCATTGTAGCAGCATGCAGAATATACCTAATACAGTGTCATTCTAAAGTGATAATTAGGAATGTAGACTGGTATTTTCAAATTATTGTATACTCTTGTGATGTGTGACTATTCTTTTGAAAGCTTTAAGGAAAGATTTTAGAGATTTTGTTTATTTTGAGGAGATTTATATATCATAATTCAGTGTATTCTGTTTGAGTTTCTGTTTTTTCATCTTAAAAACATTTAATGTAGGACTTACAAGCTCATAAATCAGTTACTTCTCAAATGAATAAAAAATGACATGTCTCTTGGCTAGTGCAAACAGTAAATTAGTTTTCTATTATGCTTTGTTTGATTAGTCTAGTATCTAACAAACATTCCTTAAGAAGCTGTCACCCAAAACAGGAGAACACATACACATCCAGTTACTCCTTTCCCTCTTACTTGTGAAATTTTTTACATATTTCAGTACCCTCTCTATGAGGAAAAAGCAAGATATAACAGCAAATTAGCACATCTTCTTAAATAGGTTTCAGATATTAAAATTTGTGTATTTTCCTAGTAGCATCAACACCTTGCTACTACCTAGATAACCACCCTTCATTCATTCATTCAAAAAGTATAGGGTGAGGGACTAGGTGGGAACAGGGTTCTGCTAGGTACTAGAAACATGATGAACTAGAGAGCATGACTTCGGCTCTGTGGAGCTTACAAACCAGCTAAGGAGGACAGACAGAAAAAGTCATTACGAGTGTTTTAAAGGGAAAATGCAGGGTATAATGGAAGCTAAAGGTCAATTATCCTGGTTGCGTCAATTATCCTTGCCCAGATTTCTTTACTTTTTTTGTTACATGTCACAATTGAAGAGAGAAAAAATGAGTGTGCAAGCTACAGTAAATACGGGTATGCATGCATAAATATCTCCCAGGAAGAACATTATTCCGTCAATTGAGGTTCATTTTCTGTCTACTTCTCTGAAAGGTTTGTTAGTATGTGTCTACAATGGTGTTCATGATGCACCATAACCACTCGACCTTAAACCCAAGTCCCAAAAGAAGTGAGTAGGGAATAGGGTGGAAGGGATCACAATGTGGAGATGGAATCCACTCAGCTTTTCACTTTTCGAAGGAATAGGAACTGGTTGGTGAGCTCCTTCTGAAGAATGGATAATCAAAAGAAAGAGCAGGGTAAGAAAGCCATGGCCTTGTGAGGAGCAGAGTTCAGAGTCTAATTCCTGTTGCTTATGCCTTATCAGTCTCCACTTGTACCTGCAGGGAGAGCTGATAATATCACATGAGTACAGAGGAACCGGAGCGCCTTGGCTATTTTACACTGACCTGGAAAATGTCAGGATACATTACGGAATTGGTGGGGGCTGGGAAGGGAAGTTGACAGCGGTAGTCTTTTTAGAAGTCTCAACACTTTATGGATATTGAGTTTTATTTTTTCCCTTCGCCGCTGAGTTGCCACCAATTCACTGAGAAGGATTGCTTGTGAATGAGGGTGAGGGCTTGGAGGAGGAGTCAGGGACTAAGATCTTAAAATGAAATAGGCATCTGCTCATGTCACAGTTTAAAAGATGATGATGGTCCAGACCGTTGTGGGGAATGATCTCAGAGCGGCTGTATCCCGTCCCCAAAGCTGCCTTTTTATTATTATTGTTTTTTAAAACGTTAGGATAGGTAGCATCCCTTTAGAGGACAGAATCCCGCCCTGTAGCTAACCCTCCAGCAGGCTGGAGGAAGTCAGGAGGCGTGTCTGTGTGTGGTCGGACCCTGCGCCGCAGCCCCAGTTGGCTGGCACCAGTCCCGCCCGCGCCGGGCGCTCCCCCGGAGCCCGCTGGGCGCGCGCGCGCACGACCGAGAGGCGTGCTGTTTGCCCCCCCACCCCCATACCAGCCCCAGTCGTCCGCCCTCCTCGCGCTCCCACAGCCTGAGCGTCGCTCAGCTGACCCGCGGGCGCCGGACGCAGTGGCTCCCAGCTCACAAGCGCAGCTGCGGCGGCGCGAGCCTTTCACGCCGACACTCCCCCTGCGCGCCCCTCCCCCACCAGGGACCGGGACCGGGACCGCGATCGGGATCGGGATCGGGATCGGGATCCCCTGGGCGCCAGCTCGCGGCCGCTTCTCCGGCGCCGAGTGAGGAGTGAGGCTGCGGTGACGAGCGGCGGCTGCGCGGCCATGGGCGCGCCGATCTCGCCCTAGGACGGGTGCGCAGAGACCGCAGCCGGAGCCGCAGCCTCGGCAGCTAGCGTTCTTGAGCGGCGGCGGCGGCGGCGGCGGGAGCAGCGCGGCCGGGATGAGCGGGAGCGGCGCGGCGCCCGGCCCGGGGTCCTCCCCGGCTGCCTGCCGCTTCGCCCACTACTTCGTGCTGTGCGGGATCGACGCGGACAGCGGGCTGGAGCCCGACGAGCTGGCGGGTAAGGCCAGGCTGCGGAGGTGCAGAGGTCCCCTTAGGGACGCCGGGGACGCGGGGGACGCGGGCTCCAGACAAAGTCAGCTCCTAGCGGCGCCCGTTTCCCGGCCGGACGGGCGCTGGGGCAGCGATTTAACGACATTGTTATTTATTCCGCTTGCAGGATGCGCCCCTGAGCCTGCAGGCGCCCCGCCGCACAGGGCGCTTTCGCCCGCTGGGCTGGGGGTTATTAATAATAATGGGCGCGGGGCAGGGGTGACCCCGAGGGCAATGCCCCCACCGGCACGCCGGTCCCCTTGCCTGCAGCTACACGCGGAGGCGGCCAGTGAGTCACCGGGCGCGTTAACTCCCCGGCCTTGCTGCGATGCCATGTATCCCACCCCCCACCCTCTGCGCCCCGTCTGCTAAGTTTCAGCTCCGACACTTGACGCGGTGCCCAGGACCCCTTGAGGGAGGGGTTGTTGGAGACCGCTGGGCTGCGGGGCGAGCCCCCGCCGAGGTGGTAGTGGCCCCGCAGAGGGAGCGCAGGGCGGGAGGCTAGTTGGACTTCATCCCTGACTGTTCCGGATCTGCTCCGCCTCCCGCCTTGGGTTCTGCGATGACGGTCGAGTCACCTTTTGGAATCTTGTTGATTTGGCAGTGTCGCGGGACTGGCGAGGACCTTTGAACGCTCAGGATCGGCACGAAGCTTTGTTGACACTGCGTACACTGTTCCCGAGTTTTAGTAGTTGGGTATTTTCCCCTCTCCTGGGCGCACCGTGTTTTACTGCCTGGGGGGGCTCAGGTCTCTCCTCTGGATTCATTTGGTGGCGCAGTGCAGGGTTGAGCTGGGGAACCAGCGCTGGGAATCGGGTCTGTTAAAGGATGGCGTGGGGGCCAGGAGTATGCAGTGTCAAGAGGAGGCCCGGAGAAGCGACTGATTTCACCTTTCACGCCTGTTTCTTTCTGCTTGCCTTCTTGAATCTAATCTTGATTTTTTTTTTAAATGGGTGAGACAAGTGACATCTACCCCCTGAACTTTATCTGTGTCAATGTTAAACAGGTCGTACATAACCTTTCAGAACAACTTCCTTTGGATACAATAGTCCTTATTGGATTGCACCAACGTGTGTTTTTTTCTTTTTTCTTTTCACTTTTCCTTTTGAATGGGTGGGGGCAGGGAAGAATGTATTAAATAATAAACAACGGTAGGGGGAAGCCGGGATGTCTTAGCGGGTTGAGCGCTCGCGTTGTAGCCCCGGGGACCAAGGATCAAATCCTGGCCTGGCCTGTGTGGACCCATATGCTGAACTGGGGTGTGCTTCCCATGCAGGATGCCCCCAGTTCGGTTCTTGCCCCCCAGGCTTGGCCCCTGACTCGAGGGGGCGTGCCTCCTATGTGGGAGGCCCCCAGCCCAGCTCCCGCCCTATGTGGCCCCTTCCCACTTGTGTGGAATGAAACTGTCGAAAACTGATGATGTAAGCTGTGAAGACTGCTCTGGGTCCAACCCCTTCTCTCTGTTTCTCTGTCTCTGCCTCTCTCTATCAAAAACAATAAAATAAATCTTTTTAAAAAATTAAAAAAAATAAACAATAGTAAACAAAACTGTGCAGCCTGAAGATACAGTACCCATCAACCCACATCTTAGCTAGCTATCTTTTTAAGTTAATATCACAGCAAAACACTTCAAACAGGAACTGTAAGTCTAGTTTTAAATTTTTTTTGAAAAAGAGATGAATACCCATGGGGAAGCCGGGATGGCTCAGTGGGTTAAGCGCTCACTTTGCAGTGCCAGGAACTGAGGATCGAATCCCGGCCCTGGCCCTTGCGGACCCATGTGCTGAA